>JASANF010015944.1:0-18567 GCA_030248245.1 Trissonchulus sp. WLG1_4
TGGGTCAACAAGAGCACATAATATTGTGGTTCAGTATGGCAGTAATTTTCTCAAACGGATAGAAGTTAAGGAGGTATATACTATGTCAGGTGGTATGAAGAGTACACAAGGCTTAAGATTGTGTCTATTGGACGATTTTGCCATCAAGAGTACATAATATATTATGATGGCTCAGGTTTGTCTTTTAATAATCAAATGCTATAGGCAAGGCGCGAAGGGGGGTATATAATGGGTGAGTTTTTGGTGCTATTGTTTTAGTTTTTCAATGTATATTGCACACTAGCCATAAAAATTTATGCAAAGACGTAATAAACGCGGGCATCCACCCATCTTGCCACTGGGTGACTACTCAGATAGTCAATACCCCCCCCTGGCAGTTTTTAGATACCGACTTTTTTCAGGTGCACATCCGTATCGCGTCCCCTCCCCTGCGGCACCCGTGCATGATGGGTATCAACATTCCGACCAAGGATGAACTCATTGCCAATAAGCTACACTTTCCCAAGGATCTCAAACCGGGACATTTCGTTTTTTCGACAGGATTTGGTTATAAGGGCGTTGACATGCTTAATGTTAGCAGGAGTTAGCTGTTTTTTCAGTTGGTAGTTTTTTCAGATTCATTTGGTAGCGTAGCGGTTAAATTTTGTTTTATATGACCAGGGTGTTCAGTTGAAGCAGCTACATCAGAAAGTGAGCTAAACTAAATTGCTGCTAAACTGGCTGATAAACTAAAATAATATGAAGTGTCATTATTGACCGTCGGCGTTTTTTGTTCTTTATTACCAAAGCACTGAAAAGTATCTGTTGTTTGTTAAAAAGTTGAAGAAAGGGATTGCTATTTTTTCCAAGAAAAAACTTTAAAGTGTCGGGATTGGATATCTGAACTGTTTATGCACAAATTCCTATAACCACTAGACCACAACTCTAAATTCTTGATTGTCGTGATTTGCATGATATTTTAAAACATTGAAAAACTTTCTTTTCTACTAAAGTTTATTTAATATATTATTTACTTAATTTAATTTTAATTTACTTTAATTTAATTTTACTAAATTCAATATATTTAATCCTTTTTTGATCACGATTTCAGAATCTCTCTGATTTCGCTGCCTATCTGAACGCGGACTCGGTGGCTTATTTATCACTGGACGGATTAAAAATTGCCGTGGAAGAAGGGTTAAGTAGGGATCGAACCCCCGAGGATCATGGCTACTGCACTGCTTGCCTCAGCGGAAATTACCCCGTGGACATTGAGGATATTGCTAGTTCAGTGAATGGATTTTAAGTTTGATTTTTTTAAACTTCGAATTAGAGCGTAAGGGACAAAATAATGGAAGTTGCTGTTTCTTTTAAAAAATGTGTGTAAAAATTTCATAATGTAGAATCCAAATGTAATAGCTGAAAAAATAAAATAAAACAGTGTAATCATTTTGGGTTTTTACAGTCAATTGGACAAAACCTTTTTAGTATGTGGAAGTTTTTTTTACAGTCTGGTATTCGGTTTTTTCTTTTTTCAGTTGTCGGTTTTTATGCCAATTTACTACGGGTCACGATCGGGAAATGAATTAGGATGTAATCTTAATTTATAATTTTCTTATGCTTGTCGTTTAAACTGTAAGTTATAATTTACGTTTACAGTTTAAAAAGGATACTTACAGAATTATTAAGAGCATGAAACCTAGTTAAGTCTTTTTACCCGTCGAATACTGTTTTTCAAAATTCTTTTTGTAAGGTAATTTCAAACTTCAGTTGACTACACTATGTAAAAACATTAATGCAAAAATACTTTTTTGTTTTCGTAGCGCAGTTGGATCAGCTACACCGCACGGATCTACGAATCAGGAAGTCCTGAAGTTCGAAAGCGCCGGAGCACTGATTTTTTTCCAACATATTTTTTGTGCAGTTTTTTGTGTCCGTACCTATATTTTTGATATGCCGAACTTTTAACTATATTTAAAGCTGTTTATATTTTTTTCGTTTTGTCGTTCAAGTCAAAATTATTTCAAATTGTATCCTGGGGCAGGAGACAAAAAGGAAGCGTCGAGAATCATCAGCCGGAGCGCCGAACGCGGAGACCAAAAAAAGCCCAAGAGCGCAAGGTACCACCCCCCGAACCAAAAAGGGTTTTTTTTTCAAAATCGGATTTCATCATTCTGGCGTCATTTTTAAATTCCTGTCGTCATTTTTATTTTTCGTTCGTCAAAATTAGATTATGGCTTTACAGTACCGTTGCGCTGCAGCAATATTGCTAGTTAGCGTTATCTTACATTTTTATGAAATTTAAGCGGTTTTTTTACCTAATTTTGGCCAAAATTTGTGACACAGATTTCTGTGTTTTTTGGCCAAGAAAAGATGTAAATTACTAAATTGCTTTTTTTTGACAGGGGGGTCAAAATTAAGTAGACCGATGGGAGGGAAGGGTCCCACCAGGGGGAGGGGGAGGGGTATTACCCAAAGTTTTTGTGCTTTTTGTACATGTATGCTTGTACGTATATACATGTAATCTCAGTCTGGTGGGGGGCTTTTCCCGGATTTTTCAAAATTTTAGGGGGTCTTGTCCGACATATTGGGGACTTGAACTCATAACGGCCTAAAAATGGAAATTTTTTGTAAAATTTGTATATTTTTCGCAATTTTTTAGCTTTTTGCTCATTTTTAAAACAATCTGGGGCAAATTTTTAGTTTTCTGGCACCTTTTTTAACTTTGAGGAGTTTTCTGGCACCCTTAACTTTAAACTTTAGGTTTGCTTGTCCCGTAATCCCAAATCTGGGGGGAGCTTGCCCCCCTGACCCCCTTGTACGTCTATGTGCCGAATATTTCGGTCAAATTTAAAGTAAAAAAAATCGGAGAGAGCATGACCTTTCGATTTTTTGGAATTTATTTAGTTAATTGGAGAGCTTTAAAAAAATTTTCAAAACAACTAAACAAACTAAACAAAGTTTTAGCAGCCTCTCAAAAATTTTCGCCAATGCTAACGTCTGGCCCAGCAAAAACCCCAGAATTTAACACAAAAATTTGCCGATAACAGCGCATATTGTGCGAACATTATACTATTTTTGGCCGACCGAAAATACCAGATTTAACATTTAACATAATACCCAAAACATTACGCCACAAAAATGCAGGGGTCTAAGAGCGACAAGCCTCAAAAACAAAATTAGAGAATTTTTCACTTTTTAGACCAAACTTGGTCAAATGAAGACGTCTCAGAAATTTTTTCGAGCCGAGAAATTATATAAATGCAAATCACGTCAGAAGCAGAACGTCACATGAGTTAGTGCACTAGTAGACTAGATAGGTATATAAATGTACTCGTGTACACATGCAGAGGCTTTAATGAAAGTTAATAAGAAAGACGAGTAAGCCACTAAGTTGCAGGGGTCTGGGGGCGACAGCCCCCAGAAAAAATTGGAGATTTTTTTAATTTTTAGGCCGAATTTGGTCAAATCAACGTCAATATTTGCTCAAAACCTTTCGTCAAAGCTTCGTCATTTTTATTTTCTGAACGTCATTTTTAAGTTTCATTTCTGCAAATGACGCCATTTTTGACTAAAAAAAAAACCCTTCCCCCCCCCCCCCCCGGCCCCCCCCTTCCCCGCCCCTCCCCCCCCCCGCCCACAATCATCTTTTTGCGCTATGGAGTGGTTGAGGCATCAAACCTCCCCCCCACGTAACTGTGTCAGCTGGAGAAACTTTTCTGGTCCGTGATGATGCTCCTCTTAGCACTTCTGATAGTAGCACCACTGCACCAGCACGGACGATTCTACGCTGGCACCTGAGTCAGACTGTCAAAGTGCAAATATATGTATGCAATGCACTATAAAACACACTGTGGTATGCGAAGAAGTGTGCGAAACTTTTAAAACATTCCAAAAGTTGACAGAATTGCGGAAAAATAATCCTATAGTCCGGCTGTCAATCACCTACTCTCATGCTTGCGGTCGTTTACAATGTTAAGTTTCTCGCAGCTTCGCAAGTCATACACTCAAAAACCTAACCTGATGGTCACTTTTTGTAACTTAATCACTATTTTTTCACATTTCAAAGTATTTCAAATTTTTAAAATTGAAACTTGAAAAAAGGACCCCCAAAGGCTGGTCTCGGTCTCGTAGGTCTCGTTTGGGTGGTCTCGGTTGCTTGGTCTCGGTCTCGGTCTCGGTCTCGGTTGCAAACCCGAGACCTGCCAACCCTGGAGGAATGGCAAGCCACAATGCTGTAGTGGTCTGGGAACGTCTGTCCCCAGGAAACAATTGGAGAATTTTTCATTTTTAGGCCAAATTTGGTCAACTGGTGACGTATCAGAAATTTAAGACCTAAAAACCGAAGGGGGGACCTTTTGGAGCGGTGACCAGAAATTGATCAAATTTTCAATTTTGGTAAGAAAAAAATTCAAAATCGTGAGCATTTGCCCAGTATGTTGCCCGAAAAAACCTGCTTCTATTGAAAATTTGAAAAAATAGGAAAAAATACGAATTTTTCTCAAAAAATAGGAAAAAATAGGAGGGGGTCGAAAAAATAGGCAAAAATAGGAAAAATAGGAGCCGCAACACCCCTGAAATTTGAACTAAAAATAAAAAATTTTCCCAATTTTTTTCCTGGAGGCTGCCGCCCCCAGACCCCTGCAACTTCTGGCAACATGGTCTTCCATTTTCAATAAATTCACATTTTTATGTTAATATTGAAAATAGTGCATTTTAACCCATTGCAAAAAATCAAAAAGCCCCGAAATTTTTTAAATGTAGAATTGAAAATTTTTTCAGAAATTTTTTTTGAAATCTCAAAGTCGTAATTGAGGACGGCCATTGCCATAATAAAGTGATTTTCACCTAAAACTCGTTCATAGCATTATAACCGCTCTGCGCACTTTTTTTCAAAATGACGCAAAAAAATTAGGCATGTGCGTCAGATGACGCAAAATTTTTGACGAAAAAAAACACTGCATACCCCACTCATTTCAATACAATAACGAAAATCCTTGTTATTGTTTTGAGTCAGGGTTTTTTTTTTAGTCAAAAATGGCGTCATTTGCAGAAATGAAACTTAAAAATGACGTTCAGAAAATAAAAATGACGAAGCTTTGACGAAAGGTTTTGAGCAAATATTGACGTTGATTTGACCAAATTCGGCCTAAAAATTAAAAAAATCTCCAATTTTTCTGGGGGCTATCGCCCCCAGACCCCTGCAACTTAGTGGCTTACTCGTCTTTCTTATTAACTTTCATTAAAGCCTCTGCATGTGTACACGAGTACATTTATATACCTATCTAGTCTACTAGTGCACTAACTCATTTGACGTTCTGCTTCTGACGTGATTTGCATTTATATAATTTCTCGGCTCGAAAAAATTTCTGAGACGTCTTCATTTGACCAAGTTTGGTCTAAAAAGTGAAAAATTCTCTAATTTTGTTTTTGAGGCTTGTCGCTCTTAGACCCCTGCATTTTTGTGGCGTAATGTTTTGGGTATTATGTTAAATGTTAAATCTGGTATTTTCGGTCGGCCAAAAATAGTATAATGTTCGCACAATATGCGCTGTTATCGGCAAATTTTTGTGTTAAATTCTGGGGTTTTTGCTGGGCCAGACGTTAGCATTGGCGAAAATTTTTGAGAGGCTGCTAAAACTTTGTTTAGTTTGTTTAGTATGTTTTGAAAATTTTTTTAAAGCTCTCCAATTAACTAAATAAATTCCAAAAAATCGAAAGGTCATGCTCTCTCCGATTTTTTTACTTTAAATTTGACCGAAATATTCGGCACATAGACGTACAAGGGGGTCAGGGGGGCAAGCTCCCCCCAGATTTGGGATTACGGGACAAGCAAACCTAAAGTTTAAAGTTAAGGGTGCCAGAAAACTCCTCAAAGTTAAAAAAGGTGCCAGAAAACTAAAAATTTGCCCCAGATTGTTTTAAAAATGAGCAAAAAGCTAAAAAATTGCGAAAAATATACAAATTTTACAAAAAATTTCCATTTTTAGGCCGTTATGAGTTCAAGTCCCCAATATGTCGGACAAGACCCCCTAAAATTTTGAAAAATCCGGGAAAAGCCCCCCACCAGACTGAGATTACATGTATATACGTACAAGCATACATGTACAAAAAGCACAAAAACTTTGGGTAATACCCCTCCCCCTCCCCCTGGTGGGACCCTTCCCTCCCATCGGTCTACTTAATTTTGACCCCCCTGTCAAAAAAAAGCAATTTAGTAATTTACATCTTTTCTTGGCCAAAAAACACAGAAATTTGTGTCACAAATTTTGGCCAAAATTAGGTAAAAAACCCGCTTAAATTTCATAAAAATGTAAGATAACGCTAACTAGCAATATTGCTGCAGCGCAACGGTACTGTAAAGCCATAATCTAATTTTGACGAACGAAAAATAAAAATGACGACAGGAATTTAAAAATGACGCCAGAATGATGAAATCCGATTTTGAAAAAAAAACCCTGTTTTGAGTTCAAAGGGAGAAGGTAGGTACCTTCTCAACGAAAACTCTACATAAAAGGGCTTTTTTTGGTCTCCGCAGTTAACGGCAGCTCCAAGGCATGATAGGAAGAGTATCATATTCGAACGCTTCCTAATATTATGTACTCCTGACAAAACGACAGGATAACTAACAATTTGAAATAATTTTGACTTGAACGACAAAACGAAAAAAATATAAACAGCTTTAAATATAGTTAAAAGTTCGGCATATCAAAATATAGGTACGGACACAAAAAACTGCACGAAAAAATATTTTTGGAAAAAAATCAGTGTCCGGCGCTCGAACTTAGGACTTCCTGATTCGTAGATCCGTGCGGTGTAAGCTATCCAACTGCGCTACGAAAACAAAAAAGTATTTTGCATTAATGTTTTTACATAGTGTAGTCAACTGAAGTTTGAAATTACCTTACAAAAAGAATTTTGAAAACAGTATTCGACGGGTAAAAAACTTGGACTAGGTTTCATGCTCTTAATAATTCTGTAAGTATCCTTTTTAAACGTAAACGTAAATTATAACTTACAGTTTCAACGACAAGCATAAGAAATTATAAATTAAGATTACATCCTAATTCATTTCCCGATCGTGACCCGTAGTAAATTGACATAAAAACCGACAACTGAAAAAAGAAAAAACCGAATACCAGACTGTAAAAAAACTTCCACATACTAAAAAGGTTTTGTCCAATTGACTGTAAAAACCCAAAATGATTACACTGTTTTATTTTATTTTTTCAGCTATTACATTTGGATTCTACATTATGAAATTTTTACACACATTTTTTAAAAGAAACAGCAACTTCCATTATTTTGTCCCTTACGCTCTAATTCGAAGTTTAAAAAAATCAAACTTAAAATCCATTCACTGAACTAGCAATATCCTCAATGTCCACGGGGTAATTTCCGCTGAGGCAAGCAGTGCAGTAGCCATGATCCTCGGGGGTTCGATCCCTACTTAACCCTTCTTCCACGGCAATTTTTAATCCGTCCAGTGATAAATAAGCCACCGAGTCCGCGTTCAGATAGGCAGCGAAATCAGAGAGATTCTGAAATCGTGATCAAAAAAGGATTAAATATATTAAATTTAGTAAAATTAAATTAAAGTAAATTAAAATTAAATTAAAGTAAATAATATATTAAATAAACTTTAGAAAAGAAAGTTTTTCAATGTTTTAAAATATCATGCAAATCACGACAATCAAGAATTTAGAGTTGTGGTCTAGTGGTTATAGGAATTTGTGCATAAACAGTTCAGATATCCAATCCCGACACTTTAAAGTTTTTTCTTGGAAAAAATAGCAATCCCTTTCTTCAACTTTTTAACAAACAACAGATACTTTTCAGTGCTTTGGTAATAAAGAACAAAAAACGCCGACGGTCAATAATGACACTTCATATTATTTTAGTTTATCAGCCAGTTTAGCAGCAATTTAGTTTAGCTCACTTTCTGATGTAGCTGCTTCAACTGAACACCCTGGTCATATAAAACAAAATTTAACCGCTACGCTACCAAATGAATCTGAAAAAACTACCAACTGAAAAAACAGCTAACTCCTGCTAACATTAAGCATGTCAACGCCCTTATAACCAAATCCTGTCGGAAAAACTACCTGTCCCGGTTTGAGATCCTTGGGAAAGTGTAGCTTATTGGCAATGAGTTCATCCTTGGTCGGAATGTTGATACCCATCATGCACGGGTGCCGCAGGGGAGGGGACGCGATACGGATGTGCACCTGAAAAAAGTCGGTATCTAAAAACTGCCAGGGGGGGGTATTGACTATCGAGTAGTCACCCAGTGGCAAGATGGGTGGATGCCCCCGCGCTTCTTACGCCTTTGCATAAACTTTTATGGCTAGTGTGCAATATACATTGAAAAACTAAAACAATAGCACCAAAAACTCACCCATTATATACCCCCTTCGCGCCTTGCCTATAGCATTTGATTATTAAAAGACAAACCTGAGCCATCATAATATATTATGTACTCTTGATGGCAAAATCGTCCAATAGACACAATCCTAAGCCTTGTGTACTCTTCATACCACTGACATAGTATATACCTCCTTAACTTCTATCCGTTTGAGAAAATTACTGCCATACTGAACCACAATATTATGTGCTCTTGTTGACCCAAAAATCGTTCCATAGACACAATCCTAAGGCCCGGTTCACACAGACGTACTTTTTACTTTTCACTTTACACTTTTTACTTTTTACTTTATACCTTTTACATTTGCAAAAGTGTTCACACAGGCTTACTTTTTACCTTAAGAAGATCACATTTAATTGGCTGGATTTGGCGCACTTGTATGTCGAAAAGCAAATCTAACCAATAAAAATGAAGCTCAATAGGCGGAGCTTCTATTAAAGCATTCTGATTGGCTGGCTAGATTGCAAAAGTAAAAAGTAAAAAGTAGAACGCGTTTCTACCTTCTACTTTTGGCCAAAAGTAAAAAGTAAAAAGTAAAAAAAGTACGTCTGTGTGAACCGGGCCTAAAGGCCTATTCACATGAGGGAGCATGAGCGGGCGCACACGCACACTTACGTACCGCATAGTGTGAAATAATGCAGCAGGCAGTGTGAAAATAGAATGCGCCCGCTCATGCTCCATGGCGTGCGCCATGGAGCAAAATGCGCCCTCGTGTGAACAGGCCTTAAGCCACCCGTGTACTCTTGATACCACTGACATAGTCTATACCTCTTTAGCTCCAGTCCGTTTGAGCAAATCCACAATCGGCCTCATGGTATTGCCCCTGACGATGGAATCATCAATCAGCACAATCCGTTTGCCCGTATAGTTGTCCGACAGAGGGGCAAACTTTCGGGACACCCCCTGTTTGCGCAACTGCTCCGTGGGCTGGATGAAGGTGCGCGCCTCGTAGCGACTTTTCGACAACACTTCTGTATAGGGAATGTTGACCTGTATATTGCATATATTATATATACTTAAATATATAATATATAAATATGTATATATATATATAATATTAAAATATATTAATATTAAAATTATTTGCTAGCTTCTGGAAGCTGGAGTCTTTTCGTCGGTTTTGTAATTTTACGTGTCGGGTCTCCAAGGTTACTTTCGATGCCACTCTGGTCGAAAAATCAGTATTGTTTTTAACAAAATATTATGGTAATTGTGTGGTTTTTCGTTAAAACTGCAATTAAGCGCATAGCACCCGTAAACAAATTGAAACGTCATTCCTCCTCCCCAAAATCTTTTTCTGGCTGCATCGAGTCTTTAACAAAATGGATCGCACATTGCCGTACGGGTCTATTGATACTTACAGCCGTATGTCCGGTCATCAGGCAAAATTACAAACCAAATAGGCCACATATTGATCTTATACACTATTAGTGGCGTGATTATTTCGTAATTTTGACAGCTGACGGGTTAAACAGCGGTAAGTATGAATCAATCCTAACCTGGTCAGCGTAGCCTAGAGCGGCAGGGGTTGCAGATTCGGGCACCGTGCTCACAATACAGGTGGAAGTGTCCGCTTGGCCCAAGGGGGCCTCTCGACCAAGCTGCTGACCACAACGGTAGCGCACACGGTATACTTGTTGACCTGAAACATCAGCCGAACAGGTTTCGATAGTATACAATGATAAACCAGGCAAAATGTTTTTGGCCTGATTAATTGAAGAAAGAAAATTCTGTTTTACCAGTAAGTTTTAACAAGTACATAATAGCTTCTCACTCTATATAGAAGAAGAGTGAGACACTTTCCAGCCTGCCTGTGTTCTAGCACAGGCAGATGCGCTGGTCGTTTTCAGGCTACATGTTGACATTCTATGCAACATGTGACTGACCAATCAGCGTGTAGATTCCCTGCGTAACACACTTTAGTATATAATCGCTGATGCGTTGATAAGCATTAAGATAGGGATAAAAGCTTAATAACTCATTATTTATTCATAGTCTGCTTGCAAAAACATTAAAAAAGGTTTGCAAATACCTCTAGGGATATTTTGGCAAACTTTCAGCGAAAATGATTGAGAAACTTTTGAGATATAAACTTTTCTGAATTTCTTAAAAGTTTTTCAATCAATTTCGCTGAAAGTTTGCCAAAATATCCCCAAAGGTATTTGCAAACCTTTTTTAATGTTTTTACAAGAAGACTATGAATAAATATTGAGTTATTAACCTTTATCCCTATCCCGTTTTATGATTGGAGCACGTGCACAGGCGTCTGCCAATCAGAGAATAGAAGCTCGCTTCTGATTGGCCAGTCACATGTTGCATAGAATGTCAACATGTACCCTGAAAACGACCAGCGCATCTGCCTGTGCTAGAACACAGGCAGGCTGGAGAGTGTCTCACTCTTCTTCTATATAGAGTGAGACGCTATTATGTACTCTTGGTTTTAACAATCTTCAGGAATAGTTTTTCCAGAAGTTTCTGCAACATATAATATCAAAAAGCCAAAACTATATAAACTGCTTAAAAAACAGTTTATAAAAACTAACCGCGTTTAATTTTGCCGTCAATCAATCGTTTCTCCATAATACTGTCCGCACGACTGAAGTAGACGTACTCGAAAATACAGAAACTCAGTCGGGCATTGGAAGGACGGTAACAACCTTAAAATAAAAACTTTTTGAAAAAGTTAAATAATTTTTTGCGTTTTTATCAAAAAGCAATATTTCCCTTAAATCTGCCTGTATTTAAATTATATTCATACTCACAGATGTATATCGATCATACATGTATGAGGCAGGATGGGGGGACCTCCCCTTAAAATCGAGGGCCCGGGGGGAACGTCCCGGAAATTTTGGCTAAATTTAGTATATAAAAATGGCACTTTGCTGGGAAAATTTTACAGAATTTCGCAAATTTTGGGTATTTTTGGTCAATCAGTGTATTAAACAAACAAATAGTGCATAATGCACCCATATACACACATACGCTTTTTTAATGAAACATAAAAGCAAGTAACAGTAACCGACAGAGTTGCATGGGATTGGGGCGGCAGCGGCAGTCAAAAATAGCAGAAATTTTTGATTTTTAGGCCAAATTTAGTCAATTGTAGTCAATTTTTTCCGGCGAGACCATAAAAACCAGAGGGGGGATGCTTGTGTAAAATTTGTCGGAAAAAAATCGGGGGGATTTCCCCATTCCACACCCCCCTTGGCTACGCCTCTGCATACAGCCGTATATCCCTTCAGTCAGCAAAAATACATGCCACCGCTAATGCATGACGTAGCGATCACTCACGTGCATTCTTCATTATTTTGCCAGCTAGACTGACACACGGCTATTTATTTTGAAACCATAGACCTACGGCTCTAACCCGACATACATCTAATATCACATCAATATTATCCACCGCAAAGAATCAGAATCTTCAGAACCAAAGATCAATATAAAATCCAACTATCCCAAACTCAACCCAAAGACTTAATCCCGCCGTGTCTGGTGATCTCAATGATCTCGCCCGGATCCACATCCCGGATCAGCTCGGCGCCCACATTGTGAAAGGCGCACGACTCCGACGAAATCACCCAGGCTCGATCCACAAGTCCCGTCTGGGTCTCTGAAACTTACAGTTGTTTAGTTCAGACTCGTGCACGGGTCGATTCAAAATTAATTACGTTTCATACTTACAGCCGCAGATCCGTTCAACCGAAAAAATGCAAACTTTCAAGATTTTTTGGCATGATGATTTTTTTGAAATATTACCAGCTGAACTAAAAAATGTCTGCAATTATTGTGAATAGATTATTAAAGCCGTCAGACCGCTGAACCGGCAACACCCGCAAAACTATAAAAAACTATATCCAGCAATAATCAGTAATCTTTAGCTATAGTTGGTGTTGTAACTTTATCGTCAAAATACAGGGTGCGCGGCCGTACGACATACATCAGTGACATACCTGCTGGGTTTTTTTAGGCCATAGCTAAGGCCATGGCCTAAATTTTTTCGCATTGGCCTAAATTTTTTCAGCGATTGAGGCCAGCTGGCCTAAACTTTTTCAGCTGCGGACGGAGAGAAAATTTCCGATACGTCTCCAATTGACCAAATTTGGCCTAAAAATAAAAAATTTTCCCAATTTTTTTCTGGGGGCTGCCGCCCCCAGACCCCTGCGACTCTGTGGCTTACTATACCTTGTTACTATCTTTCATCAAAGCCTGTGCGTCTATACTGAAGTACATTATGCTGCATTTATATAATTATACGAGTATATTATCCTACATTTACTTGTGTAATAGACTGTCTGATGTGACGTTCCCATCTTTTGTTTCAATTTTTGTCAGAAAAAATTTCTGATGCGCCTCCAGTTGACCAAATTTGGGCTAAAAATTAGAAAAGTCGCCAATTTTCTTCTGAGGGCTGCCGTCCCCAGACAGGCAGCTGTGCGTTTTAGTAGTCTTACGTTTGTAAGGCCTGTTAAAATTGCTAAAGAGCGCCTTTTAACCAACCCATTATAAAAAATTTATAGTCATTCTCCCCGAAATTTTTTTCTGGGATGTCTAGTTGGTATATGTATAGCTGTTTTATGGTAGAAAAATGTCATTTCTGGCGAATTTAGAGTTCGTAATATAAAAAAATCTTGTGGATCCTCGCCAATCCGTCAGCTGCTGTGTATTTTTTGGTGGTTTGAGGTCCAAAAAAATTTAGATGCCGCTCTTTTAACAAAAAAGTATTGTTTTTGATTGAACGAATATGCTAATATGTATGTGTCGTTTTTGTGTTAAAATTGCTGTTGAATGCATTTGAACAAGTTCAAATTCTAAAAGTCGATTCCATCCAAAATTTGTTTCTGGCTACACCACTGCACAATATAGTATGCTCATTTTTGTAAATAATTTTGCGCAAAAATGAGTTGGCCTAAGCTTTTTGTCAATAGGCCTAAAAAAATTTTGGACCTGAGGCCAAGTGGCCTAAACTTTTCGGACCAAAAAAAACCCTGCATAGCTGTGATGTAACAAACATAGCTGCGACATGAGTAGCTGCAAAAAATATAAACAATGTGTTCAGCAACTCGACTTTTACATAATTAATTGTCAAACTACAATACACAGTTTCGCAACCAAAATTTCTAAACTCAATTCTGAAACACCCCTGCATCTCTGAGCGCTCTAACAAGAAAATTCGCAGCGACACGCTATACTTTCGCCCTGAATCTATCCAGATTGAATACTGTGACATCTACAAGCCCCCTTAATTTCAAATTACCCCCACCCCCCCGGAAAAGTCTCACCTGCTTCCGTGACCGGGACCCGAATTGCCCCCAGGCACAATGGGCGATTGCCCCAAGGGTCGCGCACGCCATACACAGCGTCGACCGTCAGTATGGCCAGCGAATAGGCAGTGCTAATTTTGGCCATCATGTCCAGAATGGCCGCCGGCCAGTCCGGCCTGGGGGAGTCTTGAATGTGACGGGCCGTGGCCAAAAGTTGGGCCAATAGTTCACTGTCCGTGTCTGTGGACAAGCCAATGCGTTGAAGTAGCTGAAACAGAAAAAGTCAAGGTCCGATTCATACTTGTCCTTATCGTTGTCCTTGTCCCTATCGTTTTGTCCCTAAGAAATTGCAAGAAAAATGCCTGGCCAAATGAGCCAATTTTTTGCAAGAAAAAAGCTTGGGTCACTTACAGATTGTATGCAAAAAATTAGCCGAAACGCTTGTGTCAATTCTTCACAGCAGCTAGCCGAAATCTGTTCTTGTTCCCTGTCTCTGTGTTTTTATCGACAAGTATGCCGGGCTTACGATAGCCTACTGCATATGTCTGTACCCGTAAGAAAATGACCGTAGAGCCGATACAGAGAAATCTGCTAATTGAAAACCACACCAATTCAAAAACATAAATACACCCACGACCCACCCTACATCCTAACCATTGCAAAATTTAAAAAAAACCTCCAACTTTTCGGCAAAAATGCTATTTAACACACTTTAGCTCAGAATTTCTCGACTCTTCTTCCCACCCATCCAAACTACTTTACATCTCAACCACAGGGTAGCCCCCCCCCCCCCCAGCCAAACACACTTGTTTCCTGAGCAGAGCAGAGTTGACCAGTTCCCCGTTATGAGCCACCGCGAGCAGCCCGTGGACCGAGTAGACCACGTAGGGCTGGATGCAGTTGAACGCGTCTTTGCTGCCGAACGTAGAGTAGCGAGTGTGACCGATGCCCTGCACTGAGCCTGAAAAAACTATTTTGTCTTTTTTTATTTTTTAAGACCAGACGTGTAAAGTAAACCACGTATTACTGGAACCTGCAACCGTATTAAACCTGGAACCTTCTCTTTAAGGCCTATTCACACGAGGGAGCATGAGCGGGCGCACTGGCGGGCGCATAAGCGGGGCACTAGCGGGCGCACGAGGGGGCGCATGAGCGAGCCCACACGCAAACTTGTCTACTGCATTCTGAAAAATAATGCAGCAGGCAATGTGAAAATAGAATGCGCCCGCTCATGCGCCCGCTCGTGCGCCCGCTCATGCTTCATGGCGTGCGCCATGGCGTACGCCATGCAATGCGCCATGGAGCAAAATGCGCCCTCGTGTGAATAGGCCTTTACACGGCTTTGGCCTAATTTCCTAACCTCTGCAGTAAATGACTTTTAGCTGCAAGCCTGTCAGAAATATCAACCAGAACCAGACATTATTGTTATGGGACTAAAATTTTGGGAAAGCTTTCTCGTTCAAATTGCTGTCCCTCCCCCCTTATTAACCGAAATGTTGGCACAAATTGCCATTGTTGCCCACCTTTGCCCTCCGATTTTCAGAACCCTCCCCCGGACGCTCGATTTGGGGGGTCCCCCAAATCCCCACTACCGTCTTTACATGACGTATGCAACCATGTATGCACATATTATATGCATGCTTTGTTTGTCCATAAGCACATTTGCAAATTATTGCATTAACCTGAGCTCTTCCGTGGCCAATAATAATTGATATGATTGTGTGAGTGAACCATAACTTAAAAAACTCAACCACTGAAAGATCAATTTATACTTAGAGCCGTATGTCCGTTCAGCCAGCAGAATTACGAAATAATTACGCCACAATACATAGAGTGCACGGCACCTTTGAATTGTCTAAGACTTTCTTCCGTGAACACTTTGGCCACCAGCCCGGTGCCCCGTTCGTGCACAAATGAATCACTGGTATCGCCACGAGTCGTCACGATTCCCGCGCTTTCTTGGCCCCTAAAAAATAGACGTGGCTCTGTATCAAGAGCACATAATTTACATAAAAAAATGTTTTGTATCAAGAGTACTGAATTATACATATTTAATTTATATTAAGAGTCAGGTTTCATCGGAAGTTATATATATATATGGGCATTATGACGGTAACTAGAGTACGAAAATTGAATAGCGTAATTTCGTGAAGAGCACACGACTAACCAACAGAAAAGAATTAAAGTATAATTTTATCACGAGTTTTATACAATGGGATAATGAAAATTTATCAACAATAGAGAGCGAAATTGGGGCATTTGATCAAAACTACAGAATGGTACCGAGAGTACAGAAACAAGTGATCAAGTGGGAATGAAGAGCATAACGATATATTCAAAGGCTAATCCGCTTAATCCACTTCCACTTTACCTATGCTGCAGCCCGATCAGACCATTACACAGACAGGTGGCAACATCGAAGGGGAGACTGGACTCCAGCTCAGGCTGAGAATTACTGACACAGGCGAACACCCCACAGGCTTCGTTCAGGGACCGGGGAAAGTCAGCAGACATGCTAGAAATACACACTGGATTAAGGAGATTAAGGGGATTAGAATTGGAATAAGTGCAACCTATACAGGCACAATGAAATGTCACAAGTGGAACTTGAATTACGGTTGTGCGGTGCCTTAGGTATAGCTTCCACATCCCCGAAGGGTCAGTAGGCTATGCCATAGCTGGTACTGTTAGGAAAAAAGGTGCCAGATAAATAGAAAAGTACCGGATATACGACTTTGAGAGCTAGGCTAGATATATAGGCTAAACTTGACTGCCTTCGTATGATTGTATAATATACCCTTTCTCTGTGTTAATTTTGAACACCCTTTCCCCAGGTTATGTCATACAAAAAATTGACCATTTGTAGCATAAAATACTGATTTTGTTAATTCTGGCCAAAAAGGCATCAATTTGAAAGAACTATAAATATATATTTTACTACCCATATTATTTGCTTACCCAAAGGGCTTTCTACCTTGGTTTGGCTCTAATTTTGCTTGCCCTTGCACCAAAACCAAAAACCTGGGGTCCCACCCCCCCCCCCGTGTTAAACTCTGCCTCTGGTTCAAACGGAGTTTAACAAACGTCACATTAACAAAATCGGAGACAAATGGGTTCTATAAAACTAAAATGAAAATTGGTGAGAAAAACATTAAAACTTGCCAGTAAAGTGCGGTTTCATCAAGTTCTCATAACAACAACAAATTGAAACTGGAAAACGTTCATGTTTTTCGGATAATATATTATACTGTTATTCAGCAAAAAACTCAACATTTATATCGCTCGTTTCAGTTATCTCCACTTTTGTTATAGTTTGCCTTCAAACGAAATTAATGCTAATCCTTAACTTATCCTTTTCTTGCGAACAATGCCAAAAAACACACAAGAGGGAAAAATAGATGCATGTAACAGCAAAAAACAAATACAACTTTTTTCGCAATGGTACTCATCACTTGATAACTTGCAACTGGCCCTGTATCCTAATGGACAAACATATTATACTGACTTCCAGCAAAATCCGGCACCCTTTTTTTCAAAACAGTGCCGGATATGGTATAATGGCCCTGCAGGAATGAACAAGTTTCAAGAGCTGTTTAATTCCCACAGGGCCATAAACTATATCCGACACTGTTTGGGAATAACTGCGCCGGATATAAAAAAGTACCGGATATAGGACTTAAGCCAAAACTTAAATTCCAGTAGCCCTTCCTATTAAATAACTCAATTAGATCCAAATCAAACAAGAACCCAATTGCCAAAAATGCTACAGAAAACAAAAAACAAAAATACCTGATGAAACGTTTATTTCATGCTGCGCAAGTAAAGACTATAAAACAAGGACAAGAGTTTATTAATAGCAACACCAAAACAGGAAAAAAATAAAAATGATTGACAATAAAAATCAAAAACACCCAAAATCATTGTTATTCAACTTGGATAAAAGATGATTCATACTTGTCCGTCTGGAAGGACTTTTTCCGTAAGCCAGTGGACAAAAACTGTTTCATGAACAATAGGCTGCATTTGCCCACTTGTAAACCGCTAATAGTCTGACACTCTGACTCAAAGCCTGGTTTAAAAAACAGTACATTTACAAAATTAACGAAAGTTTTTAGCTTATGGACAAGCATGTACCGGCCTTTAAGTAAAACAATTACATTCAAAAGGTATATAGCACAACAACTACAACCATTTAAACCATACATCTATGAGGAAGGACCACCGCCCAAAATCGAGAGGCCGGGGGGAAAGTCAAAAAAATCTAGACAAAATTTACTAAAAATGGCACTTTTCTGGAAGACTTTTGCAAAATGTAGGGTATTTTTGGTCGATCAGGGAGGAAGGCCGCGAGGGTCTCCAAAATTTGGCCGGGGAGGCCCCACCCCAAAAAAATTTTGACCGCGTTACATATGGGTTACACAATAAAATGCATAAAGGAGAAACCAAGTGGTGATGAGAGGTAGTTCCCATGTCGAGTCTTAAACGAATTCCAATTTTAGCTCTTAGCTGCCAAAACTATTGCATCTCATTAATGATTAGCTTACAAATAACGGCAGATTCAATAACAGACGTACATTATTTTTTCAATTCCAAACATTGCTAAATTTCTCACCACCAAACTTCTGGTTAGTACACAGAACCGTTATACGTACAGCTTCATACCTACAACAGCCACATACCATAGTAGCTGGTAGCTAAGTCTACTAAAAAACACTGAAGAAAGCAGTAAATAATTCATGCACTGCATGCAATCAAGTTACAGGACTTTCACCTAGTACGAAATAATAGACAAAAGCGTCATAGAATGAACTCAGGTGAATATGACACATTCACATAAAAAGCTGATGTGTATAAAAGTCCGTAGCTCCAACGAAGATTAGCGCAGTTATAGCATGAAATTTA
>JASANF010015947.1:0-12609 GCA_030248245.1 Trissonchulus sp. WLG1_4
AAGTGTAGTACGAATATGATGCAGAAGAAAGTAGAACACGTAATAATGTCCTTAACCAGTATTCGTCCCCTTTCCCTCGTGCTCCCTATTTATAATTGAAGCCGTTTGTCGTAATAATGATTATTGGTATTGTTTTATGTCCGTATTGTCTGAGGGTCGTGAGTCCTACCGTATTACCTCGAATAAAGCGCCTGTATTGAATAAAGCCCCTGTCTCGAATAAAGCCCCCGTCAAGCCACTTACGAAATTATAAAACCCCCGCCTTGAATAAAACCCCCGCGGGCTTTATTCAAAATGTCCTTAAATAAAGCCCCCCGTAACATAAGCTGTGATACGTACGTACGAGCGAGCATTAGCATTTGCCGTTGCACGTTGCCACGTTGGCTAATGGTTAGTTATTAGTTATTACTGCGCCACGACCGTTATTTATGTTGTAAGTAACTATACAATTGTAAGGCTTCACTTGGGAGCACCTCTCTTACTGCCTACTCACACTTCACTTACCTTTCAACATTTTAATAATATGAATTTACGCTCATAGTATTTTAACGTTATGTACGTACTCGCTCTCGTGTGTGTGTGTGTGTGTGTGTACGCTTAGTCTGCTTTTACTGTAAAGTAGCTGTGAGGACTATTAGTCAGTCGGTAAAAGTTCTGCAGCCCTGTGCGGCCGTACATTTTGTTTTGCTGTTCGCTCTGCCTTTCCGCCAAAATGGCCAATACTAATCTGTTGTGTTGTTTCTATTAAATCACTAAATTCTATTCCAGTCTTGTGCGCGTCCGTCTTGGGCAGTCTTGTTGTTGTTCAATGTTCGTTCTCAATGTTCGTCGTTCACAATTTTTAGCTACAAACAAACAAGACATCCGTTGAAATGTTCGCCGTTGAAATGTTGAAAAATATTTCATCGATGAGTTTTGCTCGTCGATGAAAAATTCTTCAACGACAAACATTTTCAAGCACAAACTTTCAACGACGAACATTTTCAACGACAAACATTTTCAATGACGAACTTTTGTTTCGATAAATCGGGCCCTTGTCAACAAAACTTCACCCAGAAATAAAGACAATTAAAACCCAGAAAAATCACCCGCCTTGAATAAAACCCCCGTTTGGAACTTCACGAAAAAATAAAGCCCCTGCCTAGAATAAAGCCCCCGCCTTGAATAAAGCCCCCGTTTGGACCTTCACGAAACAATAAAGCCCCCGGGGCTTTATTCGAGGAAATACGGTAATCAGTAATTAACCAGTTTTAAGCAGTAATTTGGAAGCCCCCCTGAGAGTATAGAAGCTAGCCGGATAGTTGTTTGTAAACAATATCTGGGCTACGCCATACATTAGCCCAGATATTGGCGAGCTAGCTGGAAGCTAGAAAAGCAGTAATTAGCGAAGTTTAGCGGTTAATAACTAATTTTTTGGTCCTGTGGAACGTGAAATATATGAAATTGTAGAGTATGGAGTAGAAAATTAGTATAGAAAGTTTGAAATTATTCGGAGTAATATAGAACAAGTTATTCGAAGTTAGATTGTGAAGTTTAGTCAAGTTTCAGCTGAATCGTAGGCGTAAAAAGAGCAGTTTTGAACCCTAATTTTGTTATGTTATAATTTGGTAATTGTTAATTGTAATCCAGTCATGTTTGGTATCGTTTTGTAGCTTGTTTGATAATCTGTATGATGGACACTTTTTCAAACTCTTCACGGTATTGATAATGTTTTTTTGGGAGCAGAAGAAACTTTAAGTTTCACCCTTATTTAGTAGAGGGTTACGTTAGTTTTGAAAATGTGTAGTGTTTACTGGGTCCGCAGCCCAGAAGGAGGTCTAGTACTGAAATATAATTGCATAATAATTACTTAACAAGTTTGCACATAAAATTTATTAATTAGTTCAGTATCATACGTAATTGGTTAAGTTCGAGTTAGTATTTGTTCGATTTTTTAGTATTTCCCTATTTTACCCTTTCCCACTTTCTCCTTCTCCCTTTTGCTTTTGTAATATTTTGGTAATACTGTTTTTCCCGTTTTGGTACTTGAGTTTTCTTGCCCAAGAAGAAGTGAAATAAAGTACAGTATCTGGGGCGACCAGGATTCAAGGGTTATTAAGAAGGAATTATCTTCGAGGTGTGAGGGCCAGCAGCCTTCGACCCACCAGCCCTTAAGTGGATTTTTGTAAAAGTGTAGGTAGGCAGGCCTAAGAACGGCCGCCTCTGATTGGTTAGATTCGGGACCGGTAGATCCCGACAAAGCATTACAAACAAAGCCGCCCCCCCCAAGTAGTAGCTAAGTCAGTCGGTTCAGAAACTTTTACAGCGGACGGTCGGTCCGAAGAAACTCCTCTGCTCCCTTGCTCTTTCTGCCCATTGCCCTGTCCGTGCCTTGCCTTTATATATATTCAATAAATTAATACACCCCAAAACCGACTCAGCCTTCAACTCTGACAGTGAGCGAGATCAGCCCCCCGTGGCGTTTTATTTTGTTCAGTAACTGTGCCCGCGCACTAAGCGCATTTCCTTTTCAGAGGAGAATTGGGCCACCTATTGCCACAACCACGCCATTCAGTCCCTCGCCGACCCCTCGGGTCTTTCGTGTCGTTTGTACGCACCCACCGCGTCCGAGCCCCTCTGCCCGGCGTTTTCCGTGTCCAGTTCGTGCGCTAGCCAGCGCCCGTGCCCCCCCCCCGTCCGCCGTCCTCCCCCCTGCTCGTGTCCGGTTCAGCCTATTCCGGCCCCGGCTCCGCCCGCGCGTTCCGCTGTTGCTCCCGTGGTCGCCACGCCCTCCCGCGTCCAGTTCCACTCGGCCGCGTCCAGGCCGATTCTCGCCCAGTTCCTGCGCCGCCGTGTCGCTCCCGCGGTCCGACGTCAAGGTCGAGCTCCCGATTCCCGTGCCGTGGTCGTCTCCCCGTCCGGTCCAGTGCCAGTGCCCATCGCTCACGTCCAGCCCGCTGCTCGAGCCGTCGCTCCCCGCTGCTCCACCGGTCCGTCAGCTCTTGCCGATCCAGCCCCGGCAGCCGTCAGTCCGTCAGCCAGCTCCAGCCAACCAGCCAGGACTAATCCTGTTAGTTACTCCCCCCACTGTCCTTAGCATTATAGTAATAGTCCTAGGCTAACCCTACAGGACAGATCAGTTGTAGGATAGCCAGTAGACCTGTTGAGCCATTGAGTTGAGACCAGTAGATCAGAGCTGTAGAGTGATCTAGCCTAGACAGGGTAAGACTAGAAGAGTGCCGATTCCAGAGTATGTTGTTTTCAGGTCGATTACCGTGTGTCCGTTCCGTGTCAGTCCGTTGTGTCGTGTCCTTAGCGGTTTCTGAAGTCCAAAGAGTATCATTGTCTATTACGCGCGTTATTTAGGGTTGTAGATTGTAGCTACGATTGATTGTTAGGTGTACTGTGCTATCTCTTTCAGGAATACGCAATCTTACGCGAATCACATACAGTTTCGAGTGTTTCGTTTCGAGTCTTGGTCAAGAAGTCAAGTGAAAGTTTTGATCGTGAGATAGCATTGGGGAGTTGACCCGTTAGTGTCTGCCGACACCAGAAAAAGCAGGCGTCAGGGTTATGATAGGCCTCTGAAACAAGGTATAAGTTCCTAGTTATCCAAGCCTTTGGTGTCCCCCCCCCCGAATCACGACGGGCAGAGCAGAAAAGCTTGTCCGAGCAGTTCAAATCCCCTGAAACCAGTTGCTCAAGTGGCAGTTTAAGTAAAGCTACATATAGAAGAGGCAAACTTTGAGTAATTTACACGTTGATTGAGAGTTAGCGAGAACTTAGTCAAAATTCAAGGGTGTGTTTTTATCAGTGAGGGACCCATTGAAACCTGGGTATACACGATCGCCGTGGAGGTAGTACTGTTAGTGTTTTCATATATTTGTTTGTGTTTACGTACGTTTCGGCGATCGCAAGCATTTCGACTGAGTTAGCCAACAGAGATACTGAGTTTTACTACGAGGTTGGACTAAGATCCATAAGTGACCTAAACGGATCTCTGTAGTTTAGTCTTCTGCAGCTACTCGGTTCCCTTTTCGAAGGGTGGAGCCCCCGCAAAAACATTTCTAACCTCTGCTACCTCACTGAGTTGAGTTTGAGTTGAGAGATCCGATATAGTCAAGAAAGTTAGGTAAAGTCAGTGATCTATTGTATTGTCGCAGTATCAAGCATTCAGTACCTAAACGTCACACCCGTATGTCTTGTATTGTTTATATTGTATTGATAGTGAATCTAAGGTGAAGTGATCATAGAGTTCAGTCGAAGTCCAAAAGTAGTGGTTCTCGCATAGCAGCAGTAAGTTCATTAACCCAAATCTCATTACCTAACACATCATAAGTCTTTTTCACACATTTATATGATGCAGAAAAGAAGTTACGGACCTTCAAACTTGAATTTTTTAGAATTTTGTAAAATATACACGTTTTTGATTCTAATTATTTCGCACAATACGCTGAATTAAAACAAATAAAAAAATTGACACTTCAGAAGTTGTCTAAAAAACATGTAAAATCACGCATGAAATGAGTGCAAAAGAGAAAAATGAGACTTGAGATTTAGTCCACGGAAGTCCATTTTTACAGAATTCTGCGAGTGAATTTGATGGAAAGCAAAATTTGAGCTAACAACATTTTTGAGATTTTAGCATAAGGTATACACATATAAGTGCCAATTTATCCCAAATTTTAACAAAATTCTTGCAGTATATATTTGTCAAGTTTTGCGGACTGTTGTGTCATGTACTACAGTTCAAAAAGAAATGTTACATAAGTGTGACGTAATCTCAAAAAGCGAAACGTGGAAGGATAAGTTTTAGCATCTAAATTGAAGGTTTTTGACATGCCCTTGTGTCATTTGTTCTTTTTTCAATAAACGGCCGTTTTGACTAGCTACTACTTTGGCTTAGCCAAACATAAAATTTACAAAAAAATGTCGTAACTGGTTGAAAAATCTTTTCTGTAAAAATTAAAAATAATTGTTTCAAGCTATTTTAGCAAGCATTTATCTTATAATAGTTTATAGTTTTCTAAATTAATATGCGTACTATTATTAATCATTGAAAATAAATTGTAAGTTGTCCTGTTTTACTCTTGCAAAACTGTCGAAAACGTTACTACCACCTTAACCCGATGTGACTCTACCAATTCTATTTTGTTGCTACAAAAACTGCAACTAGTGCCAGCTCTACGGTAACGGTAACCATGGTAACACCGCGTGGATCTGTCTTCTTACCTTGTGCAGTGACAGACGCATAAACTTCCAGAATGATGGCAGCGAAAATGGCCCAATCCATTTTAGTCGAGGGCACCTGATGGGTGATGGGGCAAACTGATAAGCAGCCCTTGTAGAACACTGCGACTACTCAAACGGCGTGATTACTGTATATCGGACTAATCACTCCTTTTGTAGAACACTGCGACTACTCAAACGGCGTGATTACTGTATATCGGACTAATCACTCCTTTTGTAGAACACTGCGACTACTCAAACGGCGTGATTACTGTATATCGGACTAATCACTCCTTTTGTAGAACACTGCGACTACTCAAACGGCGTGATTACTGTATATCGGACTAATCACTCCTTTTGTAGAACACTGCGACTACTCAAACGGCGTGATTACTGTATATCGGACTAATCACTCCTTTTGTAGAACACTGCGACTACTCAAACGGCGTGATTACTGTATATCGGACTAATCACTCCTTTTGTAGAACACTGCGACTACTCACATAGCGTGATTACTGTATATCGGACTAATCACTCCTTTTGTAGAACACTGCGACTACTCAAACGGCGTGATTACTGTATATCGGACTAATCACTCCTTTTGTAGAACACTGTAGATATTATAGCAAGATATAGTGGCAAGTATCATAGTAGTAGCTACCTGCTGTGCTTTCAACTCAATGGAAAATGAGCTAGTTAGATATAGCACACTGTGCACTAACATACCCGACTTCGCCCAAAAAACCAAACGTCTCTTCAATAACATTAAATCAAAAAACTACTCTAATCGAAAGATTGAACAATGTTTCCTCAATTTATGCAAAAAGAAACAAATACATAACAAATACGGATATGATACTACACAAAATCTTCTACTAGAGATAAAAAAGAAAACCGGCATATAATTTATTTTACTAACATAACTTAGTATGGGCGTGGTTAGCGACGAAACCTTTAATTACATTTTTCTTTCCATATTTTACTTTTTCTAAATTTCAAAAACAAGTTCCGTTAGTGTAAGTTCACTGACGAGTCGCTGCACAACGGATACGGTCTAAACGAGACCACGTATAGCACTACTAGTACTTACATAGATTAAGTCTTAACACGAAACACCAGCATGTTTTTACTAATATTATTTATTAACCTAACCCAAATTACATCAACATATAATATTATATAACCTTAACCCACCCCCCTCCTCAAACAAATACCTTCATAATGCACATGTTATAATATTTCAGTATCATGAAGCTATCTTGCCTCAAATTCATGGCCATCAGGTGTATAATAACCGATGAGGGAGTTGCTAGCCCTCAGCTAATACCCAATACCTCCAGCTCATCGGTCCACGACCGTGACACGAAAAAACCAACCAAACGGAAAAATGGAGTAAGCTAATACTACAGAGGTAACATAGATCGCTCTCTAATCTTACTTTCTCACGGGCCTATACCTTTTAGTCATTCTTAATTTACTTTCCTGCTGCAATGCTGCAGACTGATTGTGTGTCTGAGTGTGTGCGTTTGCAGTGTGTCTGTCGTCTCCATGCAGAATGCATAGCAAACACAATTCACAGAATTGCTGGTAAACCTGACTATATGTTACGAAACCTAATGCGCTAATGCTTCATCCAATGTTAATATGGAAGGCTGCAGCATTTTTACAATCGTTTCTTGGACTTTCTAAGCTCAGATCAAAGTGTAGTATTAGCCTGTTTTGATCATCTAATCATTTTTAATCTGTGTTACAGGAGTTTGTGCTCATTGAGATTAAATTAATGTTGGATGTGGGAACGCCGACGGAACGCTTTGGCGAAAAGTAGCAAGCAATGGCCCAGTAACGTACAAAAAAATTTGTATTTTTTGTTAAAAATTATTTCTGAACCAATTTTACAATTTCTACTCAATTTTTGTTTATTCAACTTTTTGTCCTCTAATTTAAAAAACATGGTGTTTTTTATTAAATTGTCATTGTTTTCATTTCAGTGAAGACTATAATTCATACGTTCAGATTTTAAACTTAAACTTGTAAACTTAACTTTTAATAATTACTGTAACCTTCTACCAGCTTAATTTCCGTTTGAATAGAATTGACACAGAACGCCGTTTAATATATTTAATAGGTTTTACATTTCAATGAAATAAAAAAATTAAAAAAATATTTCAACATTTGTTCATAAATTAGCAATAAGAATATCAACTTGACTAAATTAACTTAAAATAACTCGACACTGAACTGTGCTATCAAAAATTTACAAACCAAACTAATACTTCATGTCGATGTTGTTATTGCTATGTAATACTTTTTTCTGATCCCATGAATCAATTTATAAGCAATGCGGACTAAAACAAGTTTATTTTACAAACAAGTATTTATTACAAGTATAAACATTTACAAGTAAGAACTGCTTATACGTTAATGGAACTTTATATGCAGTAAGAATATACTTTGGAAATTAGGTGTCATGTTTTGGTGAATATTAATCTTCGCAGATTCAATTTTCAGATTAATATACATCCCTAAAATCATGCTTAACTTAGCAAACGTTTTACAATTATAGCTTTCATTACAAGACATTGCTAACAACTGTGGATCTGTATTAACATGAGGAAAAGTGATTAGATAACGATCAGGACTGAACAAAATCGCTAAATACACAACCGGACGGTTTTTTTATGTTCTGAACTCTCCATGAAGATTAACACTGCCAAACTTGCACCAAACTTAGGTTACGCCAACTTTGAGCTGTATGTCCGTTCAGCCGGCAAAATTAGGCAATAATCACGCCACTATAGCCCGGTTCATACTCGTCTTTGTCCTTGTCCCTATCGTTTTGTCCTTAAGCGATTCCAACAAAACTGCCTGGCTGAATAAGCCAACTTTTGGCATGAATAAAGTTGGGGTCAGTTGCAGATCGTATGCAAAAAATTATCCAGAACGCTTGTGTCAATTATTCAGAGCAGCTGACCAAAATTTGTCCTTGTCCCTGTCCCTGTGTCCTTAAGGACAAGTATGAACCGGGCTTATTAGTGACGTGATTATTTTGTAATTTTGCTGGCTGAACTGACATACGGCTGTACATAAGTCTGAATCGAGCCTAATACCAAAAAGCCAGTGAAATTTGCCAGTATACGATAAGCATGACGATAATTTTCAAATTAGCCACAAGATTCGGCGCATATTTTCCGCAGAGCCTATATCGGTCTTCATTTTCTTCCTGCCTCACTGAAAATTGCCAAATTGTGTATTTTGTAACATTTGCGGAGTATATTATTGAACAGTAATCTTTGTTTACTAACCGTGGTAAGGTACAGCTCAAAATTAACATCATATGACTCCAGAGTCAGCGTCACTGACTTCAGTTTGCAGTCATTGACTGCAGTCAAACTATTGACGTCACAGGTTTAATTTGCTTCCGGTGGTTTTGAAATTGATTAACTGACTCCGGAGTCAGAGTCAGTGACTGCGGAATCAGCATCAGATTAGCCATAGTCATCACTATATTCTATATGGCTTAGAAATTTAGCTTTCACATGTGCACGCGACCACGCGTGTGTGATAGTGATGCCTAAGGTGACGCCGATTCCGCAGTCACTGACTCTGACTCCGGAGTCAGTTAACAAAAAGCAAAAGTAGCTGAAGTAACATTGGACCTGTGACGTCAATGGGTTGACTGCAGTCAGTGACTGCAAAATAAAGTCAGTGACGCTGACTCCGGAACCATATGATGTTATTTTTGAGCTGTACTGTACTAACTGTTGGCGTTAAAAAATAGTCATCCTCAATGACCATTGTTGTCAATCTCAGTAGCTCCCTCATTGTTATATACAATCTAAAGTTTGGCATAAAATATTTATATATGTATATTTCAGTGGCATGACTTCTGCGACTACTTGCTGTACTCTTGATTATCAAAATCTAATTCCTTTCGTACCAAAACCAAGTGTTTCGTTTTCTCAAGTCGTGCAACTATTTTTTTATCAGTCTTTACATAGATGGCAAATTTACATGAAAAAAATGAGCAAAAAAAACTAAAAAAAGAGGATTCTAAATCTTAAATCGGTCAAATTGAAATTTGGATGGTAAAGTGCGATTTCTGGATAAATAATAGAACGAAATAAATAAAAACTTACCTGAGCTAAATCTTGGGTTTGTAGTTTCTGAAAATAAATAAATATAAACATGAAACAACGACCTTGACATTATCGAGATATCGTATCTACCGAATCGAGGTGTTTTTTTAAATTTAAAAACATTTTAAAGTTTTGCATTTAAGGTGGTAGTTTCGTGTGTGCAGTTCTTGTCGCGATTCGCTCGAACCAACAGCTAACTTTATGAAATTTGGCACACGTATGCGGCCCTTTTAGGCCAACATATGGGCAAATTATAGGCTCTTCACATTCAGTTACACTTAGTTATAACAAAAAAATAGTGTTTTTGACATTTTTTGACTATTTTTACAAAATATAGTGTTACATATACATATTTTTAAACAATTGTTTCTCAAAAACAGTATTTTTTTCACTAAATTGAAAAAGAAACCTAGATGTTTTACTTAAGATCACTTTGGAACCTTAAAACGTATATTTAACTGCAACTATTTTCAAGAAATTGACACTTTCTGAATTTAACTCCGATTTTCACTTTATAATGATGTCAAAAATTTAAGTTGTGTATATCTTCAAAACTCGGAACATAATTAGATAAATTTGTGTTACAGTGTTGTGCCAAAACTCATGTTAGGAACAGTTTTATAACCAGGGTTATGCGCTCTGAAGTGTATCATCCCCATTGTTGACAAAAACGCTCGAAAATACGTGACATTTATATATGATGTCTTATATTCGTTTTACCAAGAGTACATAATAGCGTCTCACTCTATATAGAAGAAGAGTGAGACACTCTCCAGCCTGCCTGTGTTCTAGCACAGGCAGATGCGCTGGTCGTTTTCAGGCTACATGTTGACATTCTATGCAACATGTGAAGGCCAATCAGCGCGTAGATTCCGTGCGTAACACACTTTAGTATATAATCGCTGATGCGTTGATAAGCATTAAGATATAGATAAAAGCTTATTAACTCATTATTTATTCATAGTCTGCTTGAAAAACATTAAAAAAGGTTTGTAAATACCTCTACGGATATTTTGGCAAACTTTCAGCGAAATTGATTGAGAAACTTTTAAGATATAAACTTTACTGAATTTCTTCAAAGTTTCTCAATCAATTTCGCTGAAAGTTTGCCAAAATATCCCCAAAGGTATTTGCAAACCTTTTTTAATGTTTTTACAAACAGACTGTGAATAAATAATGAGTTATTAACCTTTATCCCTATCCCGTTTTATGATCGGAGCACGTGCACAGGCGTCTGCCAATCAGAGAATAGAAGCTCGCTTCTGATTGGCCAGTCACATGTTGCATAGAATGTCAGTCAACATGTAGCCTGAAAACGACCAGCGCATCTGCCTGTGCTAGAACGCTGGCAGGCTAGAGAGTGTCTCACTCTTCTTCTATATAGAGTGAAACGCTATTATGTACTCTTGGTTTTACGTAGCTTCCGTATTGTCGTTTGAATGTAATAGCGGTCATATTGGAAGTCAGTAGGTCCCTTTAGACTATGGTGGTGGAATTTATTGCCATGGTTGCCAGGGCAACGCATAAGAGTTCATTATACTAAAAGATACGTCATTTACTAGAAAGTCTATATGCAAAACTAGAAACGTTTAGAAAGTGCAGTCTATATTCATAATATTTAATCAAAATGATGAAAACTAAAGTGTTTAGATTCCTTTTCTTGCAATTATTGATAGGCATAACAGTTTTTGTTTTCTCAAGCCATATTTTACGAAATTCAAAAAAGTTATATTTTGAGGCTTAAATTTACCGTAGTGAAGCAACGTGATAATTTGTCTAAATGAAACTATGCATGTATTAAGACAGCTACTAGTGAATTTAGACTAAATTGGAATTCAACTTCATCAAGTCGTATTTTTTCCAAAATAAAACATAACGCAAAAACTTGAAAAAATGCAAAATTTGAGATATTTCACAGCGTATTTTGGACAAATTGTCAATTGTTAACAAAACAAATACATGTGCTTACGATACAATTATTGGTCTGTGAAATGCAAAAAATCGCTTATAAATTGCTTCTAAAACAACCGAGTAACAGCTCATCAAATAAAGCTGCATACCCGAAAATACCACCTTAAAAGGTTACCAAGTAGGTTTATGGTAAAGAAAAGTGCAGATAAGCAGAATTTTTTAAATGTTTATTTTTTTATTGTTAAATTTTTATAAACATAAATAATTAAAATAGACTCAAAACAGGGACAAATTTTTTGGGTGGTGATTGCTTATTTTGACTAATTAAATCTAAATAACTAAAAGCTTACCTGGCTTCAATGCTGAACTTGTAGGTTCTGAAAATAAATTTTATTAAGATACAATGACATTCATATACTTGTTCGTTTTTAGATATTTAAATTTAAATAATTAAAAATGTACTATGTTAAAATTTTAAAGCTACATGTTAATATTTAACATGTATAAGTTTAATGTTAAACTCCCCGTATGGACATACTGTGCTTGTATGAATAATAACATTGACAAACAAAAGTGCAATTTGTCAGCGCAACAAACAATCACAACGTTCGAAATTGTAGATTTAAGGATATATGATGACCATATATATATATATATATATATATATATATATATATATATATATATATATATATATATATATATATATATATATATATATATATATATATATATATATATATATATATATATATATATATATATATATATATATATATATATATATATATATATATATATATATATATATATATATATATATATATATATATATATATATATATATATATATATATATATATATATATATATATATATATATATATACAGTACAGCTCAAAATTAACATCATATGATTCCGGAGTCAGCGTCACTGACTTCATTTTGCAGTCAGTGACTGCAGTCAAACTATTGACGTCACAGGTCCAACTTACTTCCGGTAGTTTTGAAATTCATATACTGACTCCGGAGTCGGAGTCAGTGACTGCGGAATCAGCATCACATTAGTCATCGCCATTTTTCAAATGGCTTACATGTGTATGCGGATATACATAAATGTACATAAATGTGTAGGTATGAGTGTAGCATATTTTGTGTTAGTGATGACTAAGGCGATGCTGATTCCGCAGTCGCTGACTCTGATTCCAGAGTCAGTTAATGAAAATCAAAACTACCGGAAGTAACATTGGACCTGTGACGTCATTAGGTTGACTGCAGTCACTGACTGAAAAATGAAGTCAGTGACCCTGACTCCGGAATAGTATGATGTTAATTTTGAGCTGTACTGTATATA
>JASANF010015948.1:0-48963 GCA_030248245.1 Trissonchulus sp. WLG1_4
GCGTGGGGGGAGGGGGTTTGGGGGNTTGAAGGGTTACGCGCGGGCGTTAGGTGCTGTAATAGTGACGTATGAGAAATTGCCATCTCTGAAAGTTTAAAACTTGTGTTTTTTTAAAAATGTCACGTGCATTGACACACTGAAATAAAGCAGCCAATTGCAATATTATATATATACAACCATACATGTACACGGGGTCTCGGTCTGGGGGGGGCTTGTCCCGAAATTTTTGACATTTTAGGGGGGCTTGTCCCGATTTTTTGCTCCGAAAACGCGAAAATTTTCAATTTTTGCCTAAAAATGGGAAATTTTTTGCGAAATTCCAATTTTTTAAGCGATTTCTTCACTTTTTGCTCATTTTTGAAGCATTTTAGGGCGATCTGAGGTGATTTTGGAGTTTCAAGGAGGGGGGGCTTGTCCCGACGGGTCAAATCTGAGGGGGGCTTGTCCCGGAATTTCAAATCTGGGAGGGGCTTGCCCCCCCCCCAGACCCCCCCCCATGTACATCTGTGTATACAACTAAATAATGCTCTCTCCAACCAAACAAATAAAAATGTAAAATCCTTTACGCTTTAAAACTCGTAAAAAAGTGGTAGGCTTGTCCACCTCACAGGGTTTTTCTGCAGAAGTGCAATATTGCCATTCACATTACCAAGCTTAATGGAATCCTTTTGCAGCTCAGACATTAAATCATTTGTCGCCATGAATCTGAAATCTTTGTCTGTAGACGTCATTTTCTCCAACAAATTCGCAATCTGATATGTCGACATGCTGGTCGCCGCCATTTTGCTGCAGGCTCCTACTAAAATATGTAAATAAAAAGTACATATGACTTAAACTTAGCTTGAACGTATCTGCAGTCCAAAATGGCGGATTTTTTCCTGAATATTTTGGATCAAGTGCAGTTGGGGGGGGGGGCTTAGTGGACCTGAGGGAAGCATTTTTTTGTAATAGAACCCCTATCCACAAATTTGGATTTTCTGAGCTTTCTGAGCTATGACCCCTTGAAAATTGCATTTTCAGTGTTTTTGGAAAAGAACGTAGGCCAAAGTTGACTAAATGACTATAATCATTGTTTTTGGATAGTTTTGTTTGAGTGCGTTATGTTGTTTTAAGGCATCGTCTAGACTTAGTTGGCAGGATTCTGTAAGCTAAGCTGGCAGGCTTTTTTCTGAAAATTTAAGATTTTTTATTGCCTAAGCCTGAGCCTAAGCCTAAGCCTGAACCTAAGCCTAAGCGTAAGATCCATACTAAGCCTAAGCCCTAAGCCCAAGCCTTATATAATTAAGGCCAAGTTTGAATTTGGTCAAAAATTGGACGTTTCTGGCGAATTTGGCCAACTTTTCGGTAGGAACCCGGTCAAAGAGCCTTTGTTCTTATTTTAAAAAATCGTAAACAATATAGTAGACCGGGGTAAAAAAAACGAATTTCGACCAAAGTTTCTGGGCAGCTGTCCATGGCACTGTTGATTCCAAAAAAGTGGTCAAGTTATGTGGGAGCTGAGCTACAGACTGTATAAAAAAATTAGGCGAACCAAAAAAAACGAAGACGGGGTAAAAAAACGAACAACCGCTTTCATCAAGTGATTTGCTCGTGAAGAGTATAAGCACAATTGCATCATGTTTTACAAACATTTAGCTGCAGTATGGACTAAAAAAACCGTTTCTATGACACTCATGTGACTCACAATATTTCAAAAATCACACCCCTTTGGGCAGAACGGAGCTTTTGCTAAAATTTCAAATTTTTTAGTTTTTATGCCTATTACATTAGAAACTGCGCCCAAACCCCATCTGGATCTACCAACTCTGTATTTAAGAGATGAACAGCAGCAAAACACGAAAAATTCCTACACTTTCGTGAAACATCACCAAAACAGGTTTCGTAAGGGGTGTCACTGAATGGACCAACTAGCAAAAAAACGTATCGCGGCCAAATAAGCAGTTTTATTGAAGTCCACGCTTGTCCTTACCCCAGACCAGGCAACTTCTGTTGAAAAATGGGAGATTCTAACAAAAATTCGTCGTCAAACGAACTAGGGGTTTTTCCGGATAAATACGAAACGTTTTTCTTCACTACATATAAAAAATGACAAATTAATCAAAAATGCAACTGAAATGTGTTTACTAGGCTGCAAGAACACAAATAGTGGAGGAAAAGCGAAAAAAACCGTTCTATGACTATTTTTGCAGTTCGTTTTTTTTAAAAACAACCTAAACCGGAACAAAAAAACAAACACTGTACAGAACACGCCAACCACGGTGCTGGTTGCCAATTGCGCATGCACACAGATACATCACTATACAACCACCTAATATACATAAGACGAGCCTACGCCACTTCTGTGCATAGGGTAGAGCAAAGCTCGTGAAATTGCCCAGACACTTATCGGAGGCCATTTCGTGGTGGGTGCATTTGAACTGGCCTTATTTCAAGTCAGTCAGCCCGAAATGCCTGTTCGTTATGATACTGAGTAGTGTTGAAGTTCTTGTCACAGTGGAGAAACATAAGCCCAACAGGTTTTGTCTGAGCAGTGGTATTGACTTAGTTTTTTTGCCCCAGTCCACTATATATAATCTGACACCATTTGGACACGATTAGAACGTAAAAAAACAAGGGCTTCGAAAGTTCGGAAAAAAAAATGCGAAAACGACCTTCACTGAGGGTTCACATTTCAGGGGGTCGTATCTTGGAAAATCCAAAAAATGAACTAGGGGTTTTTGAAGCAACAATGCTTCCCCCAAGGTGCTCTACTCAAAAAAATAGGTCCACTATATCCCCCCCAACTGCATTTAACCCAACATTTCAACTTTATCGCTTTAGCGCAGAAAAAAAAATTTCGAAAAGTGACTGAAAAGTGAAGGAAATTTCACAAAACCATTTCCTTCTTATTTCCTCATTATTTCCTTTCAATTCTCACTTTCTGCAATATTTCGGTCACACTTCTGCAACATTTCTGCAACTTTTCTGTCAAATTTCTGCACCATTTCCTCCAGTTAGTCCAACTTTCCTCCACTTTTCTACAGTTATTTTTTCTGTCATATTTCCTTCACTTTTCGATTCAATTTCTGCTTAATTTCTTATTTCGGTCATATTTCATTTATTTTTCGATTAAATTTCTCACGGTTTTTTTTGCTCAAAATTGTGCTCACTTGAGCATTGGAACATAAAAATGAGCATTGAAAAATAAAAATGAGCATCAAATGAGCATTGTTCCTATTGCCAAAAGACGTCACGAGGAGAAAAAAATTGAGATTCCGAAAAATTTCCCCGAGTCATGTTACACAACGGTCCGCCCCTGTAACTTTTTCGGGTTGTCGGAACTTTTTTCGGGATGTCCCAGACTAATCTAAATAGGTTAGACCTTAAAACTGTTTCTCTATTTATGTTGCCAGTAGGGAAGTTCTTAACCATCCGTTTATTTTACATAGATATTTGTCTCAGCTCAGCTTATGTATTCATTCAGTAGTCAGTATATCAGGACAAGGGTGTAGCCACGTGAGAAATCCCCTGTTGGATCGGCGAAACAAAAAATATTTTAACAGTGCTCGACGTCGCGCACAAAAATGCTGATTTTCAAGCAAAAATGCCTTTTTCTTGCATGTTTCAAAGGCCTGTTTTCTTTAAAATTCGGCATGTTTTCTTACTGGCTGCAGCCCTTATAACTTGCAAACTTGCTAGATTTTCTAAAAAAAATGTCCTAGGTGCGATTTTTTTTCTCAAAATTCTGGTTACGTACGACCTGGATACAGGACGTGTCAAGGGCGTACCCCCCTTTTGGCCAACTTATAAGAAAATTTCAACAAGGGCGCCTTCTTATGGCTCGCCGAAAATCCCGATACGTCTCCAATTGACCAAATTTGGTCCAAAAATAAAAATTTTCCCCAATTTTTTCCGGGGGCTGCCGCTCCCAGACCCAGACCCCTGCAACTCTGTAGCTTACTAAATAAAGGATCAAATAAAAGGCACTATGACCCCGTTCCATAGCTGTTTTTGCAGTGGCGGATCCAGGGGGGGCCCGTCCCCCCCCCCCCCTTTGGCAAAGAGGGCCCCCTCAAATAATTTTCCGATAAGTTCTCAATTCATCAAATTTGGCGCAAATATCCAAAAAATTTCCTGGGAGCTGTCGCCCCCAGACCCCCAGAACTTTATAGTTTCCGTAGTTCTAATTCTTATCATCTCCCGGGACGGATTTTGTGTTCAAAACGGGTTCAAAAACTGTTCAAAACCAGTTTAAAAAATTTTGAACTGGATTTGAACAAGCAACTTTGGACTACTTTTGAATGTTTTTTAGATGTTTTTTTAATATTTTTGAACTGGTTTTGAACGTTTTTAAACCAGTTTTGGACTCGTTCAAAGCGAGTCTAAAACTAGTCCAAAACATTTCCAGTGCAAGTTTGAATGTAATTTAAATTTTGTTAATTTTGTTAAACTTCTAACCACAGGAAAACCAGCGATCCGAATTCCCTATAAATCACCATCCAAGACTTCGGATGGTATTCGGAGGGGTTTCGGACATCTTTATAGGGTATTCGGAGGTTTTTTGGACGTTTTAGTGGAAGGTTCGGATGTCTTAATTTTACTTAAAGAAGTTATAAATACAGTCTAAAACTTTTGGGATTAAATTCGGATGAAATTTAGACATTCTTAAGGTGGCGCTCCCGAAATGTGACTTTTCAGAAAACGGCAGTTTGGGGCCAATTTTAGATACACAATGGCAAGCTGGGGTAAAAGTATGCCTAAATACAAAAAATGAAGTTGATTGATACAAATTAGCATTCACTGTAGACCAAACGTGAGTGGAATTTCGGCTTACGATTTCTCTTCGCAAGTAAGTAGCTGTTGCACAATCAATCAGTAGCGTACCCAGGATTTCGCGAAGGGGGGGGGGGGGCTGAACTGATGGTCGACGACCGGCGGGGGGGGGGGGGTGAAAGGGTGAAAAACGCACACGCAGTCCGCGGCAGTCTGCAGAAAGTTCAGCTTTTTAAAATTTTTTTACTGATTTCATTGATATTGCAAAAAAGTTATATTTACGCAACATGTCGTGCAATCATAGTGGTTGCAGGGGTCTGGGGGCGGCAGCCCCCAGAAGCTGAAGCTTTTTTAGAATTTTGAAATAAATTTTGCATTGAAAAAGCAATTCTAAGCAACACTGGTAGTAAAAAAGAGTGGTTGCAGGGGGCTGGGGGCGGCAGCCCCCAGAAGCTAAAGCTTTTTTAGAATTTTGAAATAAAATTTGCATTGAAAAAGCAATTCTAAGCAACACTGGTAGTAAAAAAAAGAGTGGTTGCAGGGGTCTGGGTTTGGCAGCCCCCCCCCCCCCAGAAGCTGGAGTATTTTTAGAATTTTGAAATAATAATTGCATAGAAAAACCAATTCTAAGCAACACTTGTCGTGAAATCATAGTTGTAGCAGCGGTCTGTTCAGAGTCAGATTTTGTTATGTCAAATATTTCAAACTTTTAACCTATTTAGATAAAAAAAGCACAAAAAATCGGCCCATGGGGGGACTAGCAAACCTGAAAAATACGTTGTATACAGGAAAAAATTGAAGAAAAACCATGGGTGACAAGGGCTGTCCTTAGACGTTCGTCCTCCACTCCACCCACCACACGGTTTTTAATTAAAAGCCACACAAAATAAATAACTAAATACCAATAATAGTTGTCAGCATTACTCATTATTAATGCACCATAGCAGATATAAGTCATGTATATACATTAAGGCCGATTCACACGCTGCGATTTTACTGCGATTTTGCCGCAGCGTTTTCGCCGCTGCGGCAAAACGCACTATCTGAACAGACGCAGCAATTTCAGTGCGGAATGCATGCGTCTTGATTTTTCCGCAGCGTTTTAAACGCCAGACTGCAATTCGGCCTGCGTTATTAGTGCGTTTTGATGCTGCGGACATGTTGGTTTTAACAATATTCGCAAATCTGTTTGTCATATTTTTAAAGCAGTAAAGACGCAGCAAAATAGTTTGCGAGACGCAACGTTTGTTCAGACGCTGCGTTTCGTGTGCGACATCCTGCGTCTTGCGTTTTGCGTCAAAATCGCAGCGGCAAAAACGCACCGTGTGAATCGGCCTTTAGAGCAGTAATGAATTAGGGGCGAGATCCCCTCGAAAGAAAATTTTGGAAAATTTTTGAAATTTCAGTGTAATTTTAGTCAATTGGGAACGTGCCGGAAAATTTTTTTCAGCGGTGTCATAAAACCAAAGAAGACCACAGGAAAAAAGTGAAAAAAGGGGGGGGGCTGAAATCGCGAAGGGGGGGGGGCTAAAATCGCGAAGGGGGGGGCTGATGTCCCCCTAGCCCCCCCCCCAGGGTACGCCACTGCAATCAATAGCTCATTTTGCTCGCCTCAACCCTCAACGTGATCGAGCGGTCGCAAAGTCATTTTTGATGAATATGATTGATATATCGAAAAACACTAAAATCGCGATTTTTGAAAAACATAAATTTGGCTAAATTTTTTAAATACTATCGATTTGCTAAAAATCAAATTTTGCGACCACTCGAAGATGACAAGCTGCGCGCATTTATGTGCCAAATTTTAACTTTTTTAGTTGAGCCAATTTTTTAAAATCGCAAGCCAAAATTTGCGTTTGTATTCACACGCACTATATTTCTGTCTCATGCAGAAAGTATTGCGTTAGTTCACAAAAAAATTATACCACACTCAATAAAACACCAAAGATTTTTAATTATGTTTCAGTAAAACACAACTGCTAGTGTTTTTCAGCCTTTCAAATTCATTACATACTTGTAAATGCACTGGCTTGTGAAGGCATTTCCGTGAAAATCTATTTTTCTTGACGAAATTTGCTCAAAAATGTTCAAAAAATTTTTCATGTAATATGTACATCAAATTGAAGGAAATTCACTTATGATGACGATGCATGTTTATTTTTGCGCGTTTTCAAAATAATGGCCAAATTCCACATTTCAAGAGTGCCACCTTAAGATGTCACTGTTGATTGGTTTATCAATCAATGCTCCCAACCAATCAATTTTAGGCACCTTAATTTCATCCGAATTTTGCCTTAACGTTTTTATATTAAATTTATACAAAATTAAGACATATAAAAAATCTATAAATTTCATCCGAATTTTAGCTGAACTATTTGTTAAACAATTTACAAATTTTCCGGAAAAAATTAAGACATCCGAACCTTTCATTAAAACGTCCAAAAACCCTCCGAATACCCTATAAAGATGTCCGAAACCCCTCCGAATACCATCCGAAGTCTTAGATGGTGATTTATACGGAATTCGGATCGCTGGTTTTCCTGTGAACTTAGTCTATTCGAAAGAGCGTTCAATTTTGACCCCCCCCCCCCCCCGGGGTTTGGGGGACGTAGGGGGACTCCGGATCATTAGTCGAAAAAATGCCGTTTTTCCGACTTATTCGACCCCTAAGGGTTTTAACACCTATAATTTCACTTCAGATTTTTATTAAAAGGGGCGACAGCTATTTTGGTGGCTAGAGATCAGATTGGGGGCAAGGCTGACGATGGGGGGTTCATATTTTTATTAAAAGATGGGGTAGGAAGCGAACTAGAATCGAAAATAATTTTCCCCCCCGCTTCAGTCGACCCCGACCGCCGTCCCCAGAGTCTGAAAAATCTCTCCGGCCCGGGCAGAACTCTACCCCAGACCCCCGCCACCAAGAAATTCCCAGTAACTTCCAGCATTTCAGCACGCTAAAATGACCTCAAAAAATTTTTACATGAGATTGATCGCTCGCTACCCCCCCCCCCCCCCCGGTCGTCACCCGAGGTGGGGCCCCCCCTTAGAAAATTTCTGGATCCGCGCCTGCGTTTTTGGCTTCGAACTTTGCCCTACGGTTTTTCTAGCATATGCCTAGATGGCTAGATGTTTCCAGGGTTTTTCTAGATTTTTTCTGGGGTTTTTCTAGGATTTTTCTAGTGTTTTTCTAAGATTTTTCTAGGGTTTTTTTAGGACTTTTCTAGGGTTTTTCTATGATTTTTCTAGTGTTTTTCTAGGGTTTTTCTAAAATTTTTCTAGGGTTTTTCTAGGATTTTTACTGGGTTTTTTTGGTTGTTCTAGGTTTATCCAAAACGTTTCAAGAATTTTTCTAGTGGTTGAAGGTTTATACACAAGGTGGCGCTCCTGAAATGTGAGTTTGGGTAATTATTTTGCAAACGCGCAAAAATAAATATGCATCGCAAGAACCAAAATTGTTCAGAAGTGAAATTCCTTTAATTTGATGCCCAAATCGCATGAAAAATTTTTCAGCTTTTTTCAGCAAAAAAAATTGATTTTCACGCAAATCGCTACATAAGCCAGTATATTTACACGTATGTAATGATTTTAGACGATTGACAAACACTAGCAGCTGTGTTTTACTTGAGCCTACTTTAAAGTTTTCGGTGTTTAATTTAGTGTAGTATATTTTTTTGTGAAAAAACGCAGTGGTTTTTGCATGAAGCCGAAGTACAGTGCGTGTGAATACAAACGCAAATTTTAAACTTGGCACATAAATGCAACTCGTTGTCTTCGAGCGGTCGCAAAATTTTATTTTTCGCAAAACAAAACTGTTTAGAGAAATTAGTTAAATTTACGTTTTTCGAAAATCGCGATTTTTGTGCTTTTCAATATATGTATCAGTCATATTCATCAAAAATGACGTTTTGCGACCGCTCGATCGCGTTGTGGTGAGCAAAATGAGTCATTGATTGTGCGACAGCTATGTACATACAGTACATTGCAAAAAAAGTTTCCAATTCGTTACTGGTAACGAACATTCGTTACCAGAAAAAGACGAAGCTTCTTCTTCTTTGTATGTGTGAAGAGAAATCGCAAGCCTAAATTCCACTCGCGTTTGCTTTACAGTAAATGTTAATTTGTATCAATCAACTTCATATTTTGTGTTTGGGCAAACTTTTGTGCATCTAAAATTGGTCTCAAACTACCATTCTAGAAAAGACATATTTCAGGAGCGCCACCTTAAGCAGTCAAAAGTAAAATAAGCACAATTTATATTCGCATTTTTTATGTACCTACTATGTGGTAGTAACAAGATGAGCCGAAAAAATGGTGAACCCTTTTCTAGTTCATCTATGTCTCTTGAAATCTTCTGATATTTTTCTGTGATTTATTGATTTAGATTTTATGTTTTCTTATGAAATACTTGTTTAATTTTCACATTTGGTAATACAAGAAACTTAATATTTTGTTTCTAATGTATGCTTTTTGCACAAAATTTAGGTCACCATTAGTCAATTTGATTATTTTCTTGGGTTGAAGACAAGGCATGTAGTAAAACGGTTGCAAAGAAATCAAACGGATTTTGGTACTTCTCTACTCTGTCGACAGTAGTACTAAGCGTCTACACAGCACCCTATGATTGTCTATATATGATACTGATGATACGAGAAAAGACATGTGTTCATAAAAAAATTTATTAACCCTTTGACGCCCAGAGGTTCTCTTTAGGCAGCCAAACTTTGACACCTTCCAGTTTTATGGCCATTGCTCAAGCTACGTGCGTCGTAGAGAGCTTGCAAAACCACCATTCGATAGACAATTTAATGGTGAACAAAACAATCAGCCGATTAAGGATCTAGAACGCACCGTTTTTGTGTTATAAGCGCTCAAAGATGAAAGTTTGTGCAAATTTTGTGCCATCGCTCAGGCATCACATGTACCTCACAGTAGAGTATTAACACAGCAACCGTGCGCAACCGTGCGCCTATCATAGTTGACCGGTAAAAATATACTACAATTTCCGCTCTATCTGATGCACAAAAAGCAGACTGCCGAGTTGCGATCAAGTATCATAATGAGGCTGTAAAAAAAACTACTTTTGCGATGAAAAAAAATCAAATTTTTACATTACTTAATCAAGCATAGGTTTTGTTGTGTGGCAGCAGGACTAAAATTGGGCCCATAAATGCAAAGATCTGCGATTTCTGAAAAAACAATTCGAAGATCAGTTGACTAGAATAAGCTAGCCAAGCTTTATAGCCCCTTTTAAGGCATCCACCATGTGGGGTACCTGAGGTTACCAGTGCGGGTCAAAGGGTTAAACACATGGCCAAGTTATTTATACCACAAATACATTAGTTCTTCAGGGTCATTCTTGTATCCGCTTGGTAGAGTCTGCAAGTGTTCTAGTACCAGACGTTTATCAAATGTAATTTGGAAAACTTTCGAGGAATAACGACGTTGAGTTTAATTCCTTTTATTTTATATTCTGCTTCTTTTTATTTCGTCGTTTGCACTTTGTAACCGTAACTTTTTGGTCCTGTCGACCAAAATTCAGTTCCATAGGCATTCTTACCATACTTTTCTGAAATGTCATCTTTCAGTTCTCCTAGGTAGTTACCTTCTGGAGGATCTTCATATCCAGTCTTCGATATGAAAATAACGCTGTCAGTATCAAAGTACAAGACACTTTCTTGCAGGATGTTCAAATAGGAATTAAGTCGTGCATACGCCGTTGTAAAAGCTGCAATGACGACGTTTATAAAGGGGGCGGGGCATGAGAACAAGTCCTTGTTTTTGTATTGTAGAAGAAGCAGGTTTTCACTGACCAACATGCTGTCTTGAATTTCAATGTCAGATTTCAACAAATACTTAAGTAGTCTTATTTATGTACACAGCCTTATTTTGATTCTTTCGCATAGAGAATTTTCTCCAAAACGAATTCAGCATCAATTTTGATAAGGTTCTTTTTCCTGGATTATCCGATATATTTTGTTGCTCAAGTATGATACCTTCTTTATTTTCCCAGTCTTAAATGTATTGACTTATTTCAATATTTGTTCTCACATCAGGAGAAAATCAACTGGCCTCCACTTTGGCTTTTAAAAAAGTACTAATGAAGTCTTTGAATAATGACTTTAATTGCTTGTGTCCCAGTTCCATACTTCAAAGATTTCAACTATTTTGTAACCGTGAATTATTGCAACTTTTATTTCTTCCGAAACCCACGTTCCATGTAGAACTCTTTCTTTATCCGTGTGCTTGCAAAAATTGTTTTTTGGTTGTCGCAGCATTTAGCACATAATGGGAACACGAGTCTGCCTTTCGAACTATAAGGCAGCACACCAAGAGAGTTTATAAGGGGGTAAAATGTCACACTTAATGAGACCAAAATTATTGCCAATGCTTTCAAAATTAGCTCTAATTATTTTAGGTAACCCTACAGGATATGTTTGTGTTTTGTTGACCCAAGGGTACTCACTTGTCACGTCAAGATGTCTAGTTTTTGCATCGTTTTTTATACTGTAGCACAATCGTGTTGGTGATACTCGTCCACCAAAAAATGCTTCTTTCGGACAGAGTGGAGCAAAACCAAGCTTCTGTTCTTCAATGTAGTTTTGAATTGTGATATTTTCAGATTTTTCTTCGTCCCATTCGCACTCCCATTCGATAACTACTTTATGAAATTCATTTTCCATATTTTGTATTTCACGCATAGTTTTTCGATGGATAGTTTTCATGGTTAGATTCAAGATAGGGTGTTTTTGAGTTGGTTGAAAATGCTTCATACACCCGTGCCAAAAACAGCCCAGAAAAGAAAACACAGCTGGTTCGCCGTCAAAATTACTGCTGTATCCGTCTACATAGTGACCGAAATTTTTACTTCTACATAATTGCGAGCGTGAATTGTGTGACAGTGTGTTGCATATTCCATCAAACGTAGCCACTAAATTGCTTTGTGTGAAAACATTTTTGTTTGAGGAAACGCTTGTGCACCGACAATGGGTATAGTTTTTAAAAGAATTAGATACAAATTCAAATACAGATTCAAATCAGTATACGAACTAGAGCATTTTCGTTTTGAGCTAATAAACACATGTTGAAACCCTGCGATGATGAATTTGGACTCTTTTGTTTTTAGAGAATATGTCCAAAATCCATGTGATCAACTATAATTAGCAAAAAATTAACGTTTTTGTTCCACTGTTTCAGATTTCCGATGTCGAGCAGATCTGCACACCAAACTTCATCCAGTGTGCTGACTACGGGCTCCCTAATGAACTTGTGCTTCAAATGCCGAGTTCGAGAATATACAATCTGTGACATTAGCCATTTTTTACTAGTCGTTTTGTTACATTTATGTTTTGAGCTCTTGCGGCTTTATACAATGATGTGACTCCGCTAAAGGCAGAAGATGACTCGGGGGTGTACCAAAGTTTACTTAATTTTTCAGAACTTGAGCCATTAGTAAAAAAATTTAGTTTGATTTCAGTTGTACATATATGTAATACAGATTATACTTTATATAGGAAAGACCATTTTTTAGTAAAAAAGTTAATTTGTGTCATACCCCAACTTTTAAGCATGGCTGAAAGTACTTTGACAGTCGCCAAAGCTTGTTCAAGTGTGAGGTCGATGCCTTTTGACGGTTTTAGAACAAAATTCCTTCTTTATTGACACTAAGTTTGCGTGTTACGCTATCTCTACCCCTGTAAAAACTACGAATATAGATTGTTTGACCCCGAGGGGACATCAAATGTCGAGCAAACAACAATTTTGTTTCATTAATGAGGCTGTAACTAGAAGGAATTGCCACAGGAATAATTTGAGATTGATTGTCAGGCATACTAATGACTCTGTAGTCATTTGATTCTGTGGTTTCACCAACAGTCTCCAAAGATGTCTTGGACACTACGTCAGCTACTTGAGTAACCTTGCGTTCACCAGCTGTTGCCATTATTCTATAAGAAGTGCAGAAATTAAAGTACAAAACCAATTCAGCAAAAATTATTGCATCAATGATGGATTTTTTTCTAACGATTTCACAGCGTGTTCAACAAAATAGTAATTTCATTTGTGAGCTAGTCCGTTCCTATGATTTTGAATATGAAAGTTTTAAAGTTAGTTTAGTTAAATCAATTTTGCCCCGCGTGTGCAATATTACTTATACCAAGTTTTATTTCGAGTATTTTTCCCCAAAGTCTTCTACATGGATCGGCCTTAATTTCCCCAGCTTTTATTGTGAGAGTAATGAAAAATTTTTAACAGCAAATTTGAACGTATTTGATGATGGTGACAAAAATTACTTTAGCATTGGACTTAAGCCCAAAACTTCTGTTGTAAAAATTGAATGTAGAAACGGATTAAGTTTGCGTAAAATTTCATATCGACTTACTGAAGTCTTAGGAATTGATACAGCTGTTGAGGGTTTTCCGGAAATGGACGTAACAGTGTTTTCGTCTGCTATTTTTTACGTTGCTCTTTCGTTATTCCACAGTTAATTAATAGTACGACAGAACGATTATTGTCGGTTATTCCTATAACTAATAAGAATGTTAATATTTATGAGCCAACTCTTCCGCAGTATATATCAGTTTCTGTAGATTTTTGGGATGATATTTTCATTCAGCTTTGTGATCAACTTGGTGATCAAGTAACTTTTGACTCTGATAAGTCTGTGATTCTTCAACTATACTTTAAATCGTCCTAGGCTAAAATAAGAGAAGTTGTTAACTTATATACATATATTATATACATGCAATATGGTTTAAAACTATAGTCAAAGAATCACAGACAATGGCTCATATATCTTCGTATTTTCGAACTATTGACGGGAATGTAAAGCATGCTGTATTACCTGTCGTAGACGTAGTCGTAGACGCAAGTTTAAACGACGGAAAAAAGAATAACCAAACCAAAAAGGTTATTTCAAAAAAACGTTTGGCCATAAGCCGGCGTGTTACTAGAAGATGAGTTATCCGTGGTCGTCGACGAGGGCGTAAAGCAAAAAATGCTCGAGAAGTTTTCTAATTTTCGTCTAGTACAGAATTTTTTAATATAAATATCTTCCTGCTTTGATGATAATATATTTTTCTTAAACGGAATTTGTCTTCTGTTTAATAAACAAAATGTGAAAATGGATGAACCACCAAAAAAATTTTCAAAAATTTCTGTGAGACCTGCGTGCTCAGTAAAGTATTTTGTTTGGAGTCAAGTACTCCCTGTTCAAAAAAATATAGAAGGCTGTCAATTGAGAGAAGTTTCTCATGTCACGCCTCTGCCTCGAAGTGACCTGACAGCCCTAGAGTTTAGACAAGAAAAAGTTTCGGATAAATGTTTAGATTTGTCCTCACTATTTTTGTATTTCACACTGCAAGTTAAAAACAAAGACAACAGCAATTTAGCGGAGGGTGAAAAAGTCAGTATTTGCAATATGTTTGGCCACTTATTAATTTCTGAAATGGAAATATTCATAAATGGAACTAAAATCACTCCAAACCATCAGTATTACTTTTACAAGGCCTACGTACTCAGTTTATTAACTCCGCTACTGACTACGTTTCCTATCCAACCAGTGAACACAGAACACATTTGAGAGAGGGCAGACTGAGGGGCACTGCTCATGAAGTTATGCAGAATCACCAAACATACTGCCTTGACTGGAAGCCCGCACTCCCGAGGGCTTTCCAAAACACCAAGCAGTGCCACCACCTCTCACCCACAATCAGTCTGCCCGATCTACCCTCAAAATCACTGCACGAAACAAAAATCTGTCTTAATTTATATTTTATCAATCGCCTTCACACGGATATTCGTTCTCATAGATGTCTCACACAATCTTTGACCCAACCATAAACAATTTAACCTGAAAAAATATATAGATCGTCCACCAAATATAAAAGACACAGTTGATTTGACCCTGCCGTTGAAAACTAGCAGAAAAACAAATAACGTTCTATCCGTTTTAAGGTTTAGCCACTAGTTCTAGTGGCCACGTTCCAACTGTTAAGACTATCGTAACGATCGTACGATATTCCTCTCTTTAGCATCATTATGACATTCTGCACACCCACCGTATACACAATGTACAGTACTCCGCCAGTACGGAGTTAATTAGAGTTTATTAAATTTCGGAAGTGCTACTAAGCAACAACTTTTAACTACCAGTGTATGGGCTGAGGACATCGCAGAAACTATAGATTTCTGGGATCATACATTACCTGAACCTGTAGTAAATAAAGGCTTGAAAGCTAGAAAAAACTTAATAGCGCAATCACGCACTCTCAATTTGGTAAATAAACCCTTTATTGATATATGTAGCTCAATTAAAGCTTTAGCTACAGACACAAATGGTTCATTCGAGTTCCATCGTAAATCCACAAATTTATGCCTAATAGGCGAGCCCGGAAAGGAATACATAATTAAATTATTATCGGCTCGTTTATTTGCAAATTTTTTGGAACTGACGCAGGAATTTTGAGTCTTCAAAATAGATTACTGGCCAGTAAAGGTTTTAATATTCCGTTCTTAAGACATATAGTTCAGAGTCAAACAATGCAGAAAGGTGCCAGAATGTTTCACTACGATTCCGTGTTTTTAGGAAAAATACCCAAACGTACTTATGTTTTTTTTGTTCGCAGTAGTGCTATTGTGACCCCTGACATTAGCAAGAATCCATTAAATTTTCAGTTTTTTCAGTGCTCTAAATATCAGATTTATAAGGATGACGTACCCCTTTTAACGACTGACGGTATTTCGCTAAAATTATCGGATCACAATTTCACGTTAGCGCACTATTTTTTCTGCGAGGTTTAAATTTTGCCAATGCTGATACGGGAATTTTATCTACCATGTATAAGGATGGATACTTCATCATCACTTGTGACTTAACACCGGACTTGAGTTCTTTTTGTAATTACGCATCACCTATTAGCGATGGAAAGTTGTCGCTTAAATTTTGGTTTGACGAAGAATTGGCTGAAAATAATGTTTGCTTCGTAATTGCGAGTTTGACTCTTTATTAATGCTTGACTCAAATAGAACGCCAATTCTTGAAGAATCTAATCTTGACCTAAACCAACAACTGCTTTATAAAAGACTTGAGAACATCTATGTTTTATATATAGTTCCACTTTTTTTTATAATACTGCTAAATGTATATTTGATATGTCCAAATTGACAATAAAACAGATAGATTTTTGTTAGTATTTTGAAACGCCTGCTCGAATTGCTATCGTAGGTAATTCTGGAAGTGGTAAAACATTCACAACTCTTAAATTAATGCAGAATCAGCTTATTTGTTTCGGAAAAGCCTTTCGAAACGTCATATATTTATATGATGTCGATCAACCTATTTATAATACATTTCGTGAAACTGTGTCAGGAATAAAGTGTATCCGAGGCATTCCTGACAATTTCTTAGAAAATAGAAAAGACTGGTCATCAGATGAAGCTGTAGTGAAGTTGAAGTGTTGTAATAATTGATGATTTACAACTGAGCAGTGTCAATAACGTTACAATTTATAAACTTCTAACTGCATATTCTCATCATTATAATATCACAGTAATAATGCTCTGGCAGAGTCTTTTTTTGCAATCAAAACTATCTGCAATTATTTCACGTCAATTTGATCACATGATATTAATGACATCCAGACGAGATCTTCGGGCTATTTCTACTTTAGCGTCGCAAGTTATGCCCGGAATTTAAAAATTTTTTATGGAAATGTATCAGTGTGCGGTCAACGAAAGAGTTTTTGGTTATTTTGGATCGATTTAACGCCGAATTGCCGAACGGAGTTGTAGTATAGGGCTTCTCTTCCGTTCGAAAATCAATTAATAATATATATGCCCTCAAATTCTAAGCTTTCTCAAAAAAGTAAACTCAACATATAATAAGTTTCAGAACAAGGTTTGTAACTAAGCTATGCCTCGCAACCAAAACAACTTGCTAATCTTGAAAGTTTTATACTCAGCGCCGAAATCACAATTTCTGAATTGATGCAAGAAGCTGACGACCGGTTTTTAAAAGAAATTTCTGAAATTTGTTTCAACTTTTTATATAATCACGACTTGGCACTTTCTTTGCAGCAAATTTCTTCGCTAAAACCATTTAAGGTTAAAATTAAAAAATTAAGTAAAACGTCTGTTACTTTGGAAACAAGCTACTTGTTTTGCTGAAAAGTTGTCGCCTAGTTCAATTACTGTCAGAAATTGCATTACTATTTCTAAATGACTCATAAAAGATATTATCTTTTGCCTGACACATCAATACCGCAAAGTGAAAAATACAATTCATTTGAAAAAAGTATTATAAGTATACTCAATAATACCGCCAAAAATGTAGATGAGAAGAAAGCCATGATTTCTGGTTTGGTTGAATCATCAGGAAATCACAACCTTGATTGGGTGCTTGAGTATATTCCAAAAGGATAAAGATCTAAAGCTCGACTACTACTTAATTGGTTAAACGGTCGTGCAGAAGTTTCAGAATTCGACAATGCAATTGTAAATTTACCTAATGGTGGAAAAAAAGAATTATGTAATCTAGTTGACTTGATAAAATATATTGTGTCACCTATTTCATTTGGGGGTCAAAATCGTCCCTCAGATGCCGCAGAATTTATCGGTTTTCTTCATAGCATCAATACTCCTCATTCACTATTTGGAGCAGGCAAAGACAAGTCAGCTAAACTGAAGAACAATAAACTAAATAAGGCAAAAACTTCCAGTAAACATGGCAAAAAGAAACTAGTATGGCGCAAATTGTACAGAAACTAAAATACTTGTTTATTAATGCAATCACTGTACATTACACAATATTTACAGTAAAAAAGTGACAGTTTTGGTCATTGTTCATTTCTTTTTATGTTCAGGCGTTTTTCCCGTCTGAAAAATAAAAAGATTAATAACAATTTTTGTATTTGTACCGTTTAGTTAGGAGCAAGACTTGTACACACGTTATTTAAAAAAATAGCTTTCTCTAACTTAACTCAGTGTCAAGTAAGTACTTGAATAGGGAGGTAGAAAACCAATAAAAATTAGTCGCGAAACAAGTACTTAAATAGTTAATATTAAATCAATAAAATTACCAAATCTTCGAGGCAAGACATGTATTCAAAAATTTGGTAAACTCTTTGTTTTGAGTAAAAAACCGCTGAAGTCGCGGGTGTCAGTCTCTGCCCCGAGCGCACTTCTACTTGAGCCAGATCACAATTTTTGAATTTAGGCATCCCTTTAATTATGTGATTTCTTAAAACATCTCTGAGGTTTCAATTTATTGAAAACAGCCTCCCTTGGTTTTAGTCTGCAAGCCCCAATGCGGTAGGTTGAGCTATGTACTAAAAATAATATACAGAGGAAGCTAATAATTCACAATATTCACTACATACAATTATGAAACAAATCTCGTTAATCAAATGTATAAATTTTACCCCATTCACTTGCGTCAATCACATCCATACGCCATACAGTTCGAAAATAATCTTCATGCTGCACCGCTGGGCAGTGCCTTTCGTCACCACCTGCTGGACCCCCTCATCCAACATTCTGACAGCTATGGTGCTTAGAACCTTCAGACTCGTTGGATAAGTTTCTAGGACAGACCATGGGGTGGCACTTCAGCTAATCGCGTAGTGGATCGCGTGCCGCTGATACGGCTCTGCATCAGGCAAAGAAAATAGCGCCCGCACCCGCCAAAAGCCTCGGTGAATAATGTCCTGATTGTTTGTGATTAGGGCTGCCATTTCAAGAGGAATGTCCCCGTAGTTGGGGCAGCTCACGGAGTTGATAGCCACAATACCTCTTGGATTCATATTTCTAAAATTGGAAAAATTAAAATAGAATCCTTTTGAAGTTCAATGTGAATAGTCTCTTGCTATAAACTTTAAATAAAAGAATTTACATGTTTATTTCCATCACCTAAAGCTTTACTAAGAACAATTCATTCCTTAAAAATGTAGCTTTTTATGTATCATACTTGAAACGTGAATACTAATTGTAAATCGAACCAATTGTGATTACAAATGCTAATACTATATTATATCATGTTATATCTATCATTTTATTACACTTTATGACACTTATTATAATTATAGAATCTTGTACAACTTTAAATTAATATATTCCAATTAGTTAATTAGTTTTATTATCTTAGTTTTGTTTTCATGAACAGATTCTAACGATGCAAACTTTTTCAAAATATTAACTGAAAATACATTCTGCAAGTCTAAAATATGTGCATTAGCAATAATAAATGCAGACATTTAATTTAAAAGAAATTATGTTAATTTAATACATAATTATATAATAATAATGTATTCATGAGCCCTACGAGGATTTGTCAGGCTGCTGCCGCGCGGAGGATTTTTCTACATACGTATTTCTTATCATACTATACATCTTAATGGATGTACTGTTATCTTTTGGTGGCCCGGCGTCTTGTCGCCATTGCTATTGTATTTTTATCTAAGTTTAAATTAAGTTTCCTGCTGGGCATTGGCAGGGGTGGAGGGTTTTTTAATTTTATTAATGATTTTGTACAAAATTTATTGCGACTTATGTTTTTAACAATTAACGACCTTATATTGATTTATTTCGTCCTATTTTTGTTTTTTTCCTCCAATTTTAATTCAGTTTTGCTGATCACCTCCCTCTTGTCAAAAAATTTGCTGAATTGCAAATTCTTAGGCTTTTAAAGCTTCGTAAAAGCCACTTAGTTGGTTTCTATACCGTGGTGGGGGTTGGTGGGGAGTTGTAGTTTTGTAGGTGTAGTTTTTTAGGTGTAGTTTTGCTGTTTTCTTTAAGATTTTCCTGTTCAGGCTTCGGCTTTGGGGGGGGGGGTCCTTTGCGCGCGCCGCTCTCCTTCCTTTGACATGGTAAGAGGGCTGAGGGCTACAGCATCAGATCTTTTAAAGTTTTATTTTGTTAAACTTGTTTTATTATAATTTACAAACTTTCAGAGTAGCTCTTTTGTGTTTATAGTGTTAGTTTCGTGACTCTCGCATGCCTATTCGGCGCTATACTTACTTCCTTTGCCGTTTTCTTGGTTTATTGGAAGTATAATTTGGGTTTTTTTTTTAGGTTTTATGGTTTGCATTTACAACCTTTAATTATTGCTTTTCTTGAAAAACTATCTGAGGGCAGTTGTGATGTACAGAAAAGAAACAGTTAAAATGACAAAATATGTAATGTAGCCTGAGTTGTATGTGTAATATAGTCTAAGAATTGTTGTAACATTTTATTTGTAATTAGAACAGAATATTTTAATAACGAAAATTTAACCACCATTAACCATTGTGCGCAGGCGACTGAATGAGTTTATAAACGAAACCTGAGGAAGGGTAATTGTGTTTAAAGTGCTGTGCCTAAACTGTTGACAAAGTTTCACATCATTATAGGGTGTAAAACGTTAGGTAACAGGCACACTGAAGCCGAAAAAACAATGCAACTACCCCTTTATACAAATACGTTTGATATTTGATATAATGATATTTTTTACCCTTATTATTATATTACAGGTGCCGAAAGTGCCAAATCCGGGAAGTCGCCAACCCCCCGCCTCCCCCGTCCGCCTGATCTATCGAGATGGTGCCCATGCCGGGCCCGACTGCTCGCTTCGTGAGCGAAAAAAGCCCCGCCACTCCAAGCAACTGCAGTGCCGACTCGCTGCAGTACGACAACGTGCCATCGCCGCTGTAAGAAAACGAGTTTGAGTTTTTGATGATTTTAATGTGCCTGCATACAAAGAGACTACATACGAGATCCCGAAAAAAAACCAAAAAAGTTTAGTTCTTGAGTGACAAAAAGTACTCCAAGTGTTTAGTTTTTGAGTGACAAAAAGTTTAGTATTTAATGTAAAAACATTAAATGTTTTTATTTCGAATTTTTTTCATAGCTAAGCATTTGTCCCGTTGTATTCGGAACAGTCAGTAACCTTGAACAGTTGAAATTGTCCTGTTGTGCCACAGCACAATAAGGCTTTGTGATTTTTGTGACATTCGGTCTGACATTAGTAGAAAGCTAAAACGTGTGTTATACCATTTAGTTCTTAACTTTTCGCGCTTAGAAATCAACGCGAGAGCGAGGGCGAAAGTGGCCTGAGCCCCTCTTGCAGTTTTCGGGATCCCTAGTCTCACTACTCGGCGCTCCCTTTGCAATTTTTTTTGTATTAAATGCATGCAAAAAATGTTGGTACTGCAGGTGTATAGGAGGAGGAGGACGTTTTTGAATGGCATAGTGGCCATTCATTAATATCAAGAGTACATAATAGTGTCTCACTCTACATTGGAAAATTATAGAAAAACCTTAGAAAAACCATAGAAAACTACTTGAAATATTCTAGAAAAATTCTAGAAAAACCCTAAAAAAGTCCTGGAAAAACCCTAAAAAAATCCTAACAAAACCCTAAGAAAATTCCAGAAAAACCTTTGAAAAACCCTACAAAAATCCTAGAAAAACCTTAGAAAAACCCTAGAAAAACCTTAAAAAAATCCTACAAAAACCCTAAAAAAACCCTAGAAAAATTCTGGAAAAACCCTAAAAAAATTCTAGAAAACTACCAGAAAACTCCTAGAAAAACTCTAGAAAAACCCTAGAAAAATCCTAGAAACACCCTAGAAAAATCCTAGAAAAACCCTAGAATGATTCTAGAAAAATGCCAGATAAGTTATATATAGAATCTAGAAAAAACCTAGAAAAAGTCTAAAAAGTGGGTAGATGTCGCGTGTAAGCGTGCGCGAGCACGAAATTTTACTCCCCCCCACCCCTAGGCGCTATTTGCGCCATTTGCGCTATTATAGTTTCCAGCTCAAAAACGCCACCCCCCCACCCCTAGGCGCTATTTGCGCTATTATAGTTTCCAGCTCAAAAACGCCCCCCAACCCCCCCTTGCTCTTTGCGCTACACACGCTACGACAGGCAGCCCCCTCCCCCGCCCTCCCCCCTTATAGCATCTGAGGGTGCTATTTGCGCTATTTAGGCGCTATTTTGTGCTATTGGCTAATTTATTGAGTAGGCGCCCACCCCCCCCACCCCCCCACCCTGGTGTTGGGTTTGTAGGGCTTCCCATCCCTCGCTCCTATTAGTCAAAATTGTAGGCAATTACTATAAAGGTGTAAGACAAGGCGGCAAACAAACGGTTTACTCAACAACAGTCGAAATTACACACTGACTTGCTGACAGGTTGACCACGCGAATCTTAAATTGCATAATTGTACCTGCACAGCCAATCAGCTCTGACCAACCCCTACGTATCAATCTGTTGCTGTTTCGTACGTAAGTTTGTATCAACATTACAATTACCCAACATGACTTTCAATTCTTCGCTCCTACATTACGTTCGTATCAACATTACACTCCTTCCCCCTTAGCTTGACTTTTTTAGCTTAACAAAAAAATTTTTTGTTTTAGTTTTAGTAAAAATAACAAAAACATAATAATCCAACCGGTTCAAAAAAATAGTTAATTGCGCAACTTAACAACCAAAAAATTACCAAGTAAGTTATGACAGCGAACAAATATGCAATATTATGATATGTGACAATCAACAAGTTATAAACAACAAAACATTATGCCGTACTATGCAACAATCCAATTATTACAATACAATTCTAAATCGGTAGACCACAATTGTTTTCAATTTTATCATTATTTTATTGTCTATAGTTAATTTCGTCGTGTGAAGCGGTGCCTGACTACATTTTCGGCTCTGCCACCAAACCAGTTACTCACTCTTACTCGCTTTCAGTGTGAGGCTGGCTTGAAATGGCAGAACTGAAAATGTCATCAAGGTTACGCTTTCCGATATAGGACAAATGCAACCCATCTCTGGCATAGAAAACATTGTCTAGAAAATGATCATAAGTCGGTATCAAGTTGAAATAAGTGTCACATTCTGATTTGTTTAGTTCGGTGATAAGGGCAACCAATTGCAGATTAATCTGCTTCACTCCCTTTTGGATTCGACTCTCAGTCGTGGTACCGGCTAAAGGTGCGTCACAAGGTCTTGGTAAAACTTCGGATACATAAAAAATTTTTGGTGAGCATTTTTGCAAAAAGTTTTCGAAACCCCGGGCGAAACTTTTGGCAAAAAGTCTTGGTGCGACGTGAATTAGGGCCCCCGTTTTATCCCACCGCTGCCACCAATAAGGTGTAAGACAAGGCGGCAAACAAGCGGTTTACTCAACAACAGCCGAAATTACACACTGACTTGCTGACAGGCTGACCACGCGAATCTTAATATGCATAATTGTACCTGCACAGCCAATCAGCTTTGACCAACCCCTACGTATCAGTCTGTTGCTGTTTCGTACGTAAGTTCGTATCAACATTACAATTACCCAACATAACTTTCCATTCTTCGCTCCTATTGGTTACCCAAAATGAAACCCTAGAAGGGTAAAAAGATTCAGTAAGCGCCCAACCCCCCACCCCCCGGTGTTGGGTTTGTAGGGCTTTCCATCCTTCGCTTCTAATAATAAAAACTGCAGGCAATCTTCAACATGATTTATTACTCAAGAAATACTTACTGATTCCAATTTCTTAATTTTAAAAATACTCGTAACGTTAGGTAAATAAAGTATTCTCCAGCATATTAATATTCTACTAAAAACAGATCATTAAAGGAAATAACCAAAAAACATATATAACTTACTTGATAAGCAGGAAAAGAACGAGAAATAATTTAAAGCAATGATGAGTTAATAATCATAATAATATAATAATAATCAAGTCCAAGCAGCGTCCAAGCGCCTAAATAGCGCAAATAGCACCATCTGGTGCAATAAGCTATATTTTCTAAGCCTACAAAAAAAAGCGCTGACAGCAGTTTGATGCGCTATAAGCGCTATTTTTTATATCGTCGACCACAACACTAACAAAATTTTAAAAATAATTTTAAAATTATTCTAATTTATTGAGGGACTGTATACTTACTAAAAAGTACAAAAATTTTCAATAAATTAGCCGATAGCACAAAATAGCGCCTAAAGAGCGCAAATAGCAGCCTCAGATGCTATAAGCGCTATTTTTTAAGCCTGCGAAAAAAATAGCGCTTATAGCACTTTGATGCGCTATCGTTGTGCTATATGCGCTATTTTTTATATCGTCGACTAGAACACAAGCAAAAATTTGAAAATAATTTTAAAATTATTCTAATTTATTGATGGACCGTATACTAGGTGTGTTTTAATTTCGCAATTTTGCTGAATTTTTATTTTGATTTTTGATGCGTTACCAAAAATTTGAAATTTTGATTTTGATTTTTGATGCGTTGCCAAAAATTAGGATTTTGATTTTGATTTTTGATGCAGACTTTTAAATTTATAATTTTGATTTTGATTTTTGATTTCTGATTTTTGATTTTTGATTTTTGCAAAAAACTGCCAAGTAAACACAAGCGTTTCAGGCTTACCTCCATTACGCTAGTCACATACCGTATAAATTTGATAGTCTGAGGGTTGGCTAGGTACCCAGACTATACCATTATACTTGAAGTACAGTACTTGTTCAGTTGGCTGAAGGTAGGAATCGACCTCTAAGAGTGGACTTAGAAGTGCTTACAGGTGAAAAAATATGCTTTAAGGATAACACATTTGCCGTCATAAAAACCGTAGACACATAGCACCAGCAGCTCTCAGGGCGTTCATTGCGACTAGAAATATGTGAGAACACAACGTAAACAAGCAGGTTCCAAAGGGGGGCAAGGTTCCTTCGCTGAGTGAAAATTCTGCTTATTTTACCCATGAACTTTCAGCTTCGCTTTTACTTGTGCGTATGTATTTATATTTTCAGAATTTTTGCGTTGAAATCAAACTATAAATTAACGATTTTCACAAAAAGTTGCCATAGTTGCTAGAACTGCTCGTGATTACAGCACGCACTCGCATATTTGACAAAAACTCCTGTCAAAACAGTTTTTTGCTGACAAAAACTGCGTAAATTTTTTGCAAAAAAGTCAGCTATCAGCATGTGGGGGTCAAACCCTCGAAGTAGAGTAGCAACAACTTGTTGACTAGCGCTTTTGATCACTCGACCACGCTATTTCGACGTGTAGCGCTATTTGTTATGACTATGTGGAGTGGAAAAAGTATGAAAACAGACATCAGTCTAGACAATCTCGTGATTAGCATGTGTATCTGACTATCTAGTCTAAAAAATTAAAAATACGAGTTTTTAAATCACAGAATTTTAGCAAAAAGACAACTCAATACCTAGGCAAAAGTGTTATTACAAAGAGCATTAGGTATGTCATTAGAAATTGCAAAAAAATCTGCCTTAAAAAAGAGCAAAAGAGCAGTCAGTTCCCATACTGAGTTTACGTGTTAATCATATGCGCCCATCACCATGTGGCTGGCATAATATCATTGCGCGGTGTTGATTTCAAAACAATAGTTCCTTCTCTAGAAGGAACAAAAAACTGTCCAACAACAATATTTCAGTACCTAGTTTATTCATATTGATTATTGACTTAGGACATACGGTGAAATGTAGTGTTTGTGACCGGCCGCAATTTTAGGCCAGAAAGTTATTTATTTTATTTATTTTAGTTCAAAAAGAAGTGTTACATAAATGTGACTTAATTTCAAAAAGTGCAGAGCGGAAGGATAAGTTTTGGCATCTGAATTAAAGGTTTTTGACATGCCCGTGTGTCATTTTTTTCTTTTTTTCAATAAACGGCCGCTTTGACTAGCTACTACTTTGGCTTAGCTAAACATAAAATTTACGGAAAATTGTCGTAACTGGCTGCAAAATATATTTTGTGAAAACTAAAAATGATTGTTTCAAGCTATTTTAGCAAGCATTTATCTCATAATAATTAATAGTTTCCTACATTAATATGCGTACTATAAATTATTGATTGAAAATTAATCGTAAGTTGTCAACTGTTACTCCTTGGCCCGTATTATCTAAACATCAAATGTTCGTCGTTGAAAATGTTCGTCGTTGAAAAAGCAAATGTTCGTCGCTGAAAAACAAATGTTCGTCGTTGAAAAACAAATGTTCGTCGTTGAAAGTTCGTCGTTGAAATTGTTCGTCGTTGAAAAATTTTTCAACGACGAGCTTTGGTTTTTTAGAACATTATTATGTTCTAAAAGACAAAGACATCCGTTGAAATGTTCGCCATTTAAAATTTTTCAACGACGAACATTTGTTTTTCAACGACGAACATCTGTTTTTCAACGACGAACATTTGTTTTTTCAACGACGAACATTTGTTTTTCAACGACGAACATTTGTTTTTTCAACGACGAGCATTTTCAACGACGAACATTTGCTTTTTCAACGACGAACATTTGTTTTTCAACGACAAATATTTGTTTTTCAACGACGAACATTTGTTTTTCAACGACGAACATTTGTTTTTCTACGACGAACGTTTGTTTTTCAACGACGAACATTTGTTTTTTCAACGACGAGCATTTTCAACGACGAACATTTGCTTTTTCAACGACGAACATTTGTTTTTCAACGACGAACATTTGTTTTTCAACGACGAACATTTGTCCTGTAATTACGTGTTATGTTCGTCGTTGAAAATGTTTCGATCAATCCAAAATTTTCAACGACGAACATTTTCAACGACGAACATTTTGTTTCGATAAATCGGGCCCTGCAAAACTGTCGAAGACGTTACTGCCACCTTAAGTCACGCAGATGCAACACAACGATCCAGCAGAGCAAGGCCACTATTGACTTTTTTATTACCTTGTGTGTGCACGTGCGAAATCCAGCTTGGTCGTGCTGTGGTATAACAATTTTGCACGCTGCATCAAAAATCAAAAATCAAAAATCAAAAATGCAAACTTAAAAAGGTTTTTGATTTTTTATTTTGATTTTTGATGCGGAGCTAAAAACTACCATTTTTGATTTTGATTTTTGATGCATGGTCAAATTTTAATTTGATTTTGATTTTGATGCTGCATCAAAAATCAAACTTAATTTTGATGCACAATTTTGATTTTTGATTTTGATCATCAAAACACACCTAGGCCAGCGTAGCTTAGCTTCCACGTGCTCACGTGCAAGCAGGTCATATCTGAGGCGGAGTCTAGTATCCAGTGTGAAATATGCAACCACTGGGTACACTCTTCCTGTCTTGGGTGGTCTGAAGCACAATTTAATTTTGTATCGAAATGTGCAGGACAGAAAGTCCAGGGAACATGGGGTGTTGCTATTTTTGTAAAAAGAAATGCCCCAGTTTCGTTTCATAAAGCCAGTAATTTTCAGGGATTCACTGAAACACTGTGGTTAAAAAGTCACCTTGGAGAAATATTAAAACTAGTGGCTATTTATCGCTCACCAGTATCTCCCGTTACTGTTGACAAATTGGTCATAAATGAAATTCAGTTTGAAGGCAATTGTAGAAATGTTCTATTGTTGGGAGACTTCGATCTCCCAGATGTCTACCAGAGAAATGGTTTGGTCAGGAATATGTATAATAATTTTTATGAAACATTTCAGTCTTTGGGTCTCTTTCAAACAGTATACTAGCCAACCCGTGAAAACAACATTCTAGACTTGGTTTTTAATGACGATAGTAATACGGTTACAGATTTAGCAATCCTAGAACCTTTCTCTATTAGCGATCACACTACTATTGAATGTTCTGTCCGTATTTGTCACAAGCCCGATGCGGGAAATTTGTTGAAACGTAATTTTATTGCTGCTGATTATTGTAGTATTAATGCATTTCTGACCACAATAGATTGGTAGAATCTATTTTGGGGTTAAATGCAGTTGGGGGGGAAAAATAGTGGACCTATTTTTTGAGTAGAGCACCTTGGGGTTAGCATTTTTGCTTCAAAAACCCCTATTTCATTTTTTGGATTTTCTGAGATACGACCCCCCGAAATCTGAACCCTCAGTGAGGGACGTTTTTGCAATTTTTTCCCGAGGCTCTTGTTTTTTCCGTTGTAATCGTGTCTAAATGGTGTCAGACTATAGTTTACAGTTTTTTAGCATTAAAACAAAGGCTCTTTCACCGGGTTCCTGCCGAAAAATTGGCCAAATTCGCCAGAAACGTCCAATTTTCGACCAAATTCAAACTTTTTTTTTTTCAAACAAACAAACAAAAATTTTTCAACTGTCTTTCATTTCTGGATGTTTCCCTGAGGACTGGAAATCGGCTGTAGTTGTTCCAATTTACAAAAAGAAAGGTAATAATTCGTGTCCAGGTAATTGCAGACCTATCAGTCTAACCTGTGTTTGTTGCAAAGTTATAAATGCTATAGTTCGCGACCAGCTTTTTGCCTATCTTCAGCAGTTAAAACTGATTTCACCTTTTCAGCACGGTTTTGTCAAGAACAAATCTCTAACATTTTGCAGACATTAAACGAATGGACTAAAAAACGAGAACAAGGGCAATCAATAATGGCCTGTTATATTGATTTTTCTGAGGCTTTTGACACGGTCTCACACCCAAAGTTGATGGTTAAGCATAAAACATATGGTATTAGCGGTAAACTACTGATTTGGCTGAGAGCATTTCTGCAGGACCGCAGAAAGTGTGTTAAAGTTAGCAATTCTGTGTCTCCTTTTTGTCGTGTCATTAGCGGTGTGCCTCAAGGCTCAGTCTTAGCCCTTTACTGTTTCTGTTATATATTAACGATTTGCCAGACTGGATATATTTTTGCAACATTGCAATAGCAATGTATGCAGATGGCGTAAAACTGTACACTGTAATTGAAGATAAAATCTCTGCAGAAAAATTTCAAAGTGGTGTGATCTGACTAGAATTCATAATTGGGCCAAACATGGCAAATTGATATATCCGTTGATAAATGTGCCTTGTTTGTATATGGATCGCACCCATACGAACTTGAGTATATGATCGGAGATCATGTGTTATTTGTATGTCACACTGTAAATGATCTGGGCTTTCTGCTGAATAGTAATCAAAAAATTTCTAGTCATTGTGATAAACTTGTTAGTGAAGCCTCAAGAATATAATTTCTCGTCTACAAGGCTTTTAAAACGCGTGAACGTCGTTTCTTGGTCAAAATGTTTGAAACTTACGTGAGACCAATTGCAGAATACGGCAGTGTCATATGGTCACTTTATCATTTGCAATGTATTGATAAAGTTGAGTCAATCTTAAAGGAATACCTGGAGACACTAAAAGAATCACTAAAAGAATACCTGGATTAACAAACTTGTCGTATCCTGACCGTCTTAGAATACTCGGATTAAAACCGCTAGAGTATCGAAGACTTGTGAATGATTTAGTGGTGGTTTTTAAAATACTTCATGGTGAAAGTGGTTTAGATTTCAACGACTTTTTTGCGTATTCTGATTCTCACTCTGATTGGATCCGTGGTCACACACAGTCTAAAACTCGTAGTCCCAAAGTGTAAACTGCTGAGCAGCAAGTTTTTCTTTTCTTCACGGGTGGTAAGAATTTGGAATTCATTACCTGTAAATGTCGTCGAATCATTCACAGTGTCAATCTTTCGTAAACGATTAAATTCTGTAGATCTGTCCAGTTTCATTCGCGGGCGGGGGGTTAGATGACCAAATATTGGCCTTTCCTTGTCCCTCTTCTAACTATTCATTTGCTGATTTTTTTTGTTTTTTGTTTTTGTTTTCATTGATTTGGATATGCTATCGTATTGTTTATATTTTTGTGTTTTTCAATTTTTCGGCAAGTTTTCTTTTCGTTGCTTCAAGCTTGTGTTATTTATTTTTCTGTCTTACTTATTGTTATATACTTGCATTTAGTAACGTTATTTTTTTGTTAATAATAATCACATATGGAGTTGGAAGTAAATAATTTTCTTCTTCTTCTTTTATTTTTGTGCGTTTTCAAAATAATGGCCAAAACCCACATTTCAGGAGCGGCACTGATTGGTTACGCCCCTGATGCGGTCAGACTGAAGCGGGGGGGTTCGATTCTAATTAGCTTCCTACCCCATATTTTAATAAAGATATGAAACCCCCTTTGTCAGCCATGCCTCCAATCTGATCTTTTGCCCCCAAAATAGCTTTTGCCTATATCAGTCTGCCTATATCTCTCAAATATAGGGGGATCCAAATTAAACGCTCTTTCGAATAGGCTAGGTTCAAAGTTTGTAGGATGTGAGCGTTAGCTGAAATCAAACCGTCCAAAACTTAGACTTTACATGAAATTTTTTGTGCAAAATAGGATTTAGGCAAAATACTGAATCAAATCGAAAACCCGCTGCTAACATTGAAAGATCAACTTTTAAGCTACTAAATGGAGAAAAAATTTTGTAAATCGGTTCAGGCTTCGATAAGTTACAAAATTTTTTCTGAAGCTCCCAGGACCACGCTGATTGAAGCGTTACTGCACAAGTCAGGTTCAGTTCAAGTTGCGGGCGATAGCTGCAAAAGTTTTGAAAATATGGAGCTGATTGGGGTTTTTTAGTGCACCAAAGTTATTTTCAATGCTTAATAGCATTTTTTTTCAAATTAGGCCTTAGGCGTAGTTCTTAGGCTTAGCGCTTAGACTCAGAGCTCAAGAGCTCAGGCTTAGGCTCAGTGCTTAGGCTGAGGCTTAGTGCTCACGCTTAGACTCAATTGTGGGTGCGCAAACGTTTAGTCTTAGTTCCCTGCATCAAATAACAGGACATTTGCTACTGTGGAATATGAAATAATGCCGAACTTTAAAACCGAAATTGCCTGTCAGCGTGAGCTTTGCTCTGAGCTTTAAGGAAGTTTTGAACTAGGATCTGAGGAATTAGAATTTATTATAAAGCCATATTTAAGACGTAAAGGTGATGTTTTGTGTGGGGGAAAGTGTAAATAGTCATCTGTTAAGGGGGCGCTCTGAGTAACTTCCAATAAATCAAATTGCTATGATTTTTTGTTTCTTGCTGATACGAACTTTTTTGCTCAAGTGCAATCAAAATGAGCACCAGGCAAGCATTTTTGCAAAGTTTGATGAGTCTCGGAACATTTTAGCAAATTTTATGATTGCATCAAAATTGAAATTTTTAAAAATTTGACCAATATTTGAAATGACGTAGCTCAATGGTGCCTCAACCAAATTTAACAATCTATAACTTAAATTAAAGACAATTATCTTGCCTACTTGCCTCTTGTAGGTGCCATTTTTGTCGAATTTTCGTTACCGGCGACAAATTTTTAGTTATTTTAATTTTTATCAAAAGTGACGTTTTAAAAAGCCTATCATATTGAGCCCAATTATGATAATTACAATTCAAGAAGTTCAGCGCCTTCATAAAAATCTGCACTAACAGTATGCAAAGTTTCATGCGGATCGGTTTTCGCAGCTGATTGTAATCTTAAAAAAATGTACGCTGTAGCCCAATTTCAGAAACATGAAGTTTACCTACACATACGTAGTTTCCAAAAAATACAGGTAATTTTTCTGTACTAAAATTCGTTGGGAAAATTTTCAGAAGTCAAAAATTAACTAACGCAAAATTGGTTTGAAAAATAGTCGATTTTTGTCAATGTTGGTCAACGTATTTTAGAAATTTTTTAGAAAGTTTTGCCTACACAAACGACTTTTTAAAAAGTTGCAACTAGCAATTAGCTACATAGAACTGTTTCAAAAAGTACCAAAATCCATATACCGTATTTCCTCGAATAAAGCCCTGGGGCTTTATTGTTTCGTGAAGGTCCAAACGGGGGTTTTATTCAAGGCGGGGGTTTTATTTTTTCGTGAAGTTCCAAACGGGGGCTTTATTCAAGGCGGGGGCCTATTTTTTTGTGAACTTTTGCGTACCAGATGTAAGTCAAAATATTTACCTGGTCTGCATTATTAAACCATTTTACTATGACTGAAAAACAATAAGTAACAACGCAAGCCAGGTATCAGTCTTAAAGAATTGTACTTTATGGAAAAACTGTTGAGCTGCAGTTTACAAAGAGAAATGAACAAAAAATTTAGTTACCAAATAGTCAAATGGTTTGATAAAAGATTACAATCAAAATCGTTGGCAAAATAATAAACACCAAATAGTACGTAACTATTTGTCAAGAAAAAGAGTGCGAATTCTACTGAAAGACAGCATCATCATCGTGAAGACCCAGGGGGATTCGAACCACGCATCTCTGGATCTGCAGACCAGCGCTCTCACCATTTAGCTATTGGGCCGACGATGAGCTGTCTGTAAATCTCTTTAAGTACTCTAGGTAGCCTATCTTAATTCACATCCCTTCCCTTCTAGTAAACTTCGGCCCAAAGTTTTCCTGGGCTGTGCACTACTACTACTAGCTATGGACGTCCCGGACCGGGGTACCGCCTGGAGCCGTCCCTATTATTTTCTATAAGACTAGTTTCGCGAGGTCTCACCCTCAGGGGGTCACTAAGAGGGAGGGTTCCAATACTCACAATGGGACCACCGACCAAACCTTACCTTTCCCACCTAACTTTACCCACCTAGCGTCTTCACACCCACGAAAATTCTCTCCCCTTTGTCATAATTATTAAGTATATAGAACACTGCAACAGCAAAACAAACCGCCAATAACGGTCGGTGCGAAGTCATATTAACTAATAACTAACCACTAGCCAAAATGGCAACATGCAGCAGCATATGCAAATATGCGCGCGTACGTACCATAGCCTGCGTTACAGGGGGTTTTATTCGAGGACGTTTTGATTAAAACCCCCGGGGGCTTTATTCAAGAACGCTTTGAATAAAGCCCCATGGGGTTTTATTCAAGTCGGGAGCTTTCTAATATCGTGAGTGCCTTGACGGGAGCTTTATTCAAGACAGAGGCTTTATTCGAGGTAATACGGTAGAATTTTTTGACTTATCGATTTAAAGATTTTTTCCCATTAAGAAACAGGTTAAATTTTCAAGTTGAACAAGATTTGACGTTATATACATGAAATGGAAGCTAATTTAATTTGGAACAACTTCTTTTCTTGAGTTAATTAACGAACACTTACGCGAAAAATTTTATCGCTCAAAGTTGGTTATTCAGAGCGCCACCTAAATTGAAAAATATACATTTTTCAATTTTAATTTCATTTCAGCGGCCTCAGTGCGTCTCGCATACAAGTTTGCTGCGTCTTTACTGTCTTAAGTTTTTTTCTATTCTAATTCGCTTTCTACCCTATCTTTTAATAAAAATATGAAACCCCCATTGTCAGCCATGCCAGCAATCTGATCTCTAACCCCCAAAATAGCTGTCGCCCCTTGTGTTAAAACGCATGAGTCGGAAAAACGGCATTTTTTCGACCAATGATTCAAAGACCCCCTATATCCCCCAAACCTAGATAGGCGGGGTCAAAATTGAACGCTCTTTCCAATAGGCTAGGTAAGAAGTTTGTAGAATGAAAGCTTTAGCTGGAAATTAAACTTTGTACAAAGATTAAACTTTACATAAAATTTTTTGCGAAAAATTCAATCTAGACGAAAATACTGAATTGACCTGCTGCTACCATTGAAAGAGCAACTTCTAAGCTGCTAAATGCTGATCAAATTTTGTAAATTGGTTCAGGCTTTGAAAAATGACAAAACTTTTTCTGAACCTACCAGGCTGTTTGAAGCGTTACAGCACCATTACGGTTCAGTAGAAATTCCGTGCAATAGCCGCGACTTTTTTTAAATAACGAAGCTAGTTGGGGGTTTTTAGTACGGTTAAGTTATTTATTTCTGGTGCTTCTTAGCAGGTTTTTTTATCAATTTAGGCCTCAGGCTTAGGCTTAGTGCTTAGGCTGAGGCTTAGGCCGAATTCACATACTAAGTGTTATTCACATACTAACGCTAAGCGTTTGCTAAGCGCTAAGCGTTTAAGTATGTTTAGCATGTTAGAAATTCAAGTTTGTGAATAACACTTAGCGCTTATAAGCGCTAACACTAAGTGTAAACACTAAGTTTAAGCGTTAGTGTTAGTATGTGAATACGGGCCTTAGTGCTTGAGCTCAGATTTAGTAGGTGGGTCAGAAAAGGCGTAGTCTCAGTTGCTTGAAAGCTGCACTTTTAAACCAAAATTGACTGTCATTGTCAGCTTGCTTGTGACTTTGTGAGCATCAGTGACGTTTTCATTGTCCTGTATTCACATACTAAGTGTTATTCACATACTAACACAACACTAAGCGTTAGTCTTAGTTAGTGTTAGCGCTTAAGTATGTTTAGCATGTTAGAAATTTAAGTATGTGAGTAACACTTAGCGCTTATAAGCGCTTACACTAAGTGTAAACACTAAGTTTAAACGTTAGTGTTAGTATGTGAACACGGGCCATTGTCTATGCGAAAAGAAACTAAAACTTTTTATATACAAGCTCAATTTAAGGTGGCGTTCCTGAAATATGACTTTGCTAAAAACGGCAACGGGCCATTGTCTACGCGAAAAGAAACTAAAACTTTTGATATACAAGCTCAATTTAAGGTGGCGCTCCTGAAATATGATTTTTCTAAAAACGGCAACGGGCCATTTGTCTAAGCGAAAAGAAACTAAAACTTTTGATAGACAAGCTCAATTTAAGGGGGCGCTCCGGGAATCAAGGTATTGGGCCATAGCTTTTTTCAGCTAACGAATTCGGACTTGTGTCAAGAAGTAAAGTTACTCAGAATGATGTGGGCTTTCATTTGATACCAATATCAAGATATTTGAAAAATTGCCAAATTGTGCAGTTATTAGTGGCAAATTGCCGAATGGGTGAACATTGAGCAAAAATTCATTAAAAATTCATCAATTCATTAGACACAAAATAGCAGTCGCAAAATGTTTGAAACGGCAAGATTAATTTTTACGTCCATTTTTGCCCGCAAACCGGCTTTTACAAAAAAACTTTGTTCGATTTGGTACATTTTTAACATTATCTAAAAAACTGTGTAACATTGCTTAGCTACCTAAACTAATTTTTACTAGGGCAATCGGACAATGTTTTAGCGCAATCGGACAATGCTACACAAAGTTGTTGGCTCAAAAAAATTATACTGAGCAGTGCTCACGGTAATTTTCGGCATTCGATATCTTTTTGCTGCTTCAACCGATTTGGCTAAAACTTGACATGAAGAAAGCCTATTACTGTGCGCAGTTAAACATTATTTTATTTTTTTTAAATAGCGTTCTGAAAAATGATACCACATCTTTTAGTGCTGAGAGACCGACCTCGAAAATACAAAAGTTGCAATTTTAACAAATTCGCACTAAATAATCAAAAACAAAAATAATGTTCAACTAAAGGAGCGCAAGGACTACATTTTGATATATGAATCATGAGTTGAAGACAAACACGCTATTAGTTATCGCTTGCCGAAAATTTACTCACGCGCAGTGCTCTGGCAGTCACGTGACATTATCACGGGATTTAAAATTTTTACACAATGGTTATTTTATACCGTACTAATTACTTATTTAGTAATATTTTCGTTTTGTCAACTTTTTGCTGACTTTTTGTGCTATGTCAACGATTCCCGGAGCGCCCTCTTAATTATATTCATCAAAAATGACGTTTTGCGACCGCTCGATCACGTTATGACAAGCAAAATGGCCATTGATTGTGGAACAGCTATATAGCTGTGAAGAGAAATCGCAAGCCGAAATTCCACTCACGTTTCTCTACAGTGAATAATAATTTGTATCAATCAACTTTATATTTTGTGTTTGAGCACACTTTTACACCAGCTTGCTATCGTACATCTAAAATTGGCCTCAGATTGCCGTTTTTGGAAAAGTCATATTTCAGGAGCGCCACCTTAAGGTGGCGCTCCGAGAATTTGCACGTACTTCGAAAATTGTAAATTCTTGCTTTCACGGTTATATTGGAATTTAGCAAGGTGCGCGGTATCAAATTGAGCAATTTTGCAAAAGGACTTAACTCAATTCATTTTTTGTGTCTGTCACGTGACTTGCGAAAACTGTATTCACAGGGCACACATAACTCAATTCAAACTCTATCAATTTGGACAATTTATAGCTCGTTTGAAAGGTTTTCAAACGTTTGGGATGCTAAATTTTTTGTTTTGTTAATTTCTTTTAAATTTTTAGTTATAACGATTTTTAACTTTTCATGCAACTTTAACAACAAGTATCTCGCTTCAAAGTCCATCTATTAAAAAAGTAAATTTAGGCAGTTTCTTTGATTATTCTTGTATATTGTGTCAAAATTTTATGTCTCAACTCAAAACGTGCGACTTGGAATCTGTGCCCTTTGGCAAAAAACCTAGGTTTTTTATCGAAAAGTTGTTTGGCTTGTTGCATGTTTTTATTTTTCTGGCTGAATGGCTTAATTTTACAGACGCTTGCTTCAACTATGTTTGTCCCTTTTTCAAAAAGGGAAGTAATTTAGTTTTATCTCGATTTTCTGCGCACGGTTTTTTTAGTTTGGTCGTATTAAAAAAATGTTCACAAAAACGCGAATTTCAAATTTTGGATTTTTTTCAAAAATTTTTCATTTTCGGTTATACACGTCAATCGACTCCTGAACACCTGCTGAACAACTTTTCTTCAAGAATCATAGGTCGATTTCGCTCCAGAAACAATAATTCGCCAAAAAAGGCGCATCGCAGATGTAACAAACTGGAACCAATGCTTTTGCCAATTTTTCACTAGGGGCTCCCAAAAATTCAATTTTACGTGTAAATCATAGGCGCAAAAAAAAGTTTTTTGTGGTTGCAAAGCGCCCCTTTACTCGAAATTTTTGTTAGCACTGACGAAGCTGATTTTTACATGATTCGATAGCCTAACGTAATATCTCAACCTCTATGATCCATTTTTTTAAATTTTTGCCCATGGCCTGAGCAATGACGTCAAATGTGAAATCACTCAAATTTGGCGGGTCCAAAAAACGGCCATTTTTTCACATTTCGCCCTCGATTTTAGATTTGAAAATACATATAAAAAATCCGGATCATACGATTTTGCGCATAGATGTGGGCTACTACTATGCCAAGTTTCAGCCTGATTGGCTTAATGTGGTTTGTGCTAGAACTGTCCAACTAAGGGCTACTTTTCGGCTATTCTGGCGCCACCTTAAGGCTCGATTCATACTAACAGCCGTATGTCCGTTCAGCCGACAAAATGACGAAATAATGACGTCACATGCGCTGGCTGATCTACTGCACTAGGCTGCTAGTGACGTCATTCTGCCAGCTGAACGGACATACGGACGAAAGTATGAATCGAGCCTTAGGTGGCATTCCTGAAATGTGGGTTTTCGCCATTATTTTGAAAACGCGCAAAAATAAACATGCATCGTAAGAACAAAATTTGTTCAGAAGTGAATTTCCTTCAATTTGCTGTAAATATCACATAAAATTTTTTTTGAAAATTTTGAGCTAATTTCAGCAAGAAAAACAGATTTTCACGGAAACGTCTTCACAAGCCAGTGCATTTACACGTATGTAATGTATTTGAAAGGCTGAAAAACACTAGCAGCTGTGTTTTACTGAAACATACTTAAAAATTTTCGATGTTTTATTGAGTTTAGTGTAATTTTTGTGAACTAACGCAATATTTTTTGCATGAGACAGAAATATAGTGCGTGTGAATACAAACGCAAATTTTCGGCTTGCGATTTCAAAAAAACTGGCTCAACAAAAAAGGTTAAAATTTGGAACATAAAAGCACCTTGTCGTCTTCGAGCGGTCGCAAAATTTGATTTTGAGCACATCAATAGTATTTAAAAAATTAGTCAAAATTAAGTTTTTCGAAAATCGCGATTTTAGTGTTTCTCAATATATCGATAAAATTTATGTAAAATGGTGGGAAAAAATCCTTAAGGTGGCGCTCCTGAAACGTAACGTTCGAAAAACAGCAGTCTGGGGCCAATTTTAGATGCACAATGGCAAGCTGGTGTAAAAGTATGCCTAAACACAGAAAATGAAGTTGATTGAGACAAATTAGCATTCGCTGTAGACCAAACGTAAGTGGAATTTCGGCTTGCGATTTCTCTTCACAACTAACTAGCTGTTGCACAACCAATGGCTCATTTTGTTCGCATTAACGTGATCGAGCGGTCGCAAAAAGTCATTTTACATGGATATTATCGATATATTGAGAAACACTAAAATCGCGATTTTCGAAAAACATAATTTTGACTAATTTTTTTAAATACTATTGATTTGCTCAAAATCAAATTTTGCGACCGCTCGAAGACGACTAAATGCACTGGCTTGTGAAGGCGTTTCTGTGAAAATCTAATTTTTCTTGCTGAAATTAGCTGAAAATTTTTCAAGTAAATTTTTTGTGTGATATTCACATCAAATTGAAGGAAATTCACTTCTGAACAACTTTTGTTCTTACGATGCATGTTTATTTTTGCGCGTTTTCAAAATAATGGCCAAAACCCACATTTCAGGGGCCGTATTCTCAAAATTACCTACAAGTAAAGTTAGGCTAACTTTACCCACAGGTAAGGTGAAGGTAAAGTTAAAGTTAAAATTTATAACAAGGTTAACGTCGACGGTTGAGGTTAAAAATTTGCACAATATGTACATTAACTTTCGCTGCGAAACATGATAAATCACTTTTCTGGCCCGAATATTAAAGATAACCTTAGCCATCGCATTGGCTTTAGTCATGGTTTGAGAATACGACTTTACCTTCACCTTACCTGTGGGTAAAGTTAGCCTAACTTTACCTGCAGGTAATTCTGAGAATACGGCCCCAGGAGTGCCACCTTAATATAATGAAAAACACTGAAATCACGATTTTCGGAAAACGTAAATTTAACTAAATTTCTTAAATACTATCGATGTGCGCAAAATCAAATTTTGTGACCACTCGAAGACAGCGAGGCGCATTGATGTGCCAAATTTTGGCACGTATTCACATACTAACACTAAAACTTAAAGTTAGTGTAAACACTAACTTTAAGTGCTTCGTACCACTAATTTTACAGATACGAAGCACTTAAAGTTAGGGTTTACACTAACTTTAAGTGTTAGTGTTAGTATGTGAATACGGGCCTTTAACTTTCATTGTTGAGCCAATTTTTTAAAATCGCAAGCCGAAAATTTGCGTTTGTACTCACACGCACTTTATTTCAGCATCATTCAGAAAATACAGCTTTATTTCACAAAAAAATTGCACCACACTCAATAAAACACTGAAGATTTTTAAGTATGGTCAAGTAAAACACATCTGCTAGTGTTTTTTAATCTTTCAAAATCAGTGCATACGTGTAAAATGCACTGCCTTGTAAAGCTATTTCCGTGAAAATCTATTTTTCTTGTTCAAAAATGCTCAAGATTTTTCAAAAATTTTGTCATCTGATATGCACATCAAATTGAAGGAAGTCCAAGCCTGAACAACTTTTGTTCTTACGATGTATGGTTATTTTTGCGCATTTTAAAAATAATGACCAAAACCCACATTCCAGGAGCAGTAGCGTACCCAGGGCCCCGTTGCACAAAAATTTATCAGTTATCAGTTATCAAGTATCAGTTATCAACTATCAGTTATCAGTTATCAGTATAGCGTTGCACGACATTTATCAGTTATCAGTTATCAAGTATCAGTTATCAGTATCAGTGTTGCACAAGAACACTGATAACTGATAACTGATAAATTATCAGTAAACCGTAAAAAACGTAAAAATTAGCGTTAATTCGACTGTTTTTCTAAAATTTTCTTCGTCATTATATTCACTTTTTTATGAGCATCAATTTAGAAGCATATATTTTCACATTTGAATCAATTTTTGTATCACTTATACAAAGACAATGCTGTGTGGCTGGCACACAGTATGAACCACACTGGAACACTGAATCAGTTTTCATCCCTAATATGGGACCAAAGTATGAAACATTTAGGCAAAAAGCGGCAAAATTTCATGAAAATTCATTAAAACATCGTTTACAGACATCAAACGTAACTATAGTTGCTTGAAAATGCTAATAAATAAAATTTATCAGTGAACGAACACTGATAAAAAATTGGCCAAAATTATCAGTTATCAGTTATCAGTGTTTTGATTTGTGCAACGAACACTGATAATTCACTGATAAATGGGGGAAATTTTACTGATAACTGATAACTGATAAATGATAATTATCAGTAAATTTTGTGCAACACTGATAATTGATAACTGATAACTAATAACTGATAACTGATAATTATCAGTTATCAGTAAACGCCGTGCAACGCAGTTTACTGATAATTTACTGATAACTGATAATTTATCAGTTATCAGTGTTTGGTGCAACGGGGCCCAGGATTTCGCGAAGGGCACAGGAAAATTATTTCCAGAAAAAAAACTAGATCGTAAAAAATTATCTGGTTTTTTTCTGGTTTTTTTCTAACTTTTTTCTAGTTAGAAAAAAACCAGAAAAAATTATCTAGTTTTTTTCTAACTTCTAACCTTTTTCTGGTTTTTTTTCTAGTTTGTTTCTAACTTACGATCTAGTTTTTTTCTGGTTTTTTTCTGACTTTGTCAAAATACGATCTAGTTTTTTTCTGGTTTTTTTCTGGTTTTTTTGTAACTTTTTTCAGATTTCCCCAAATCGGTTTTTAATGTTTTTGGAGTACTTTTACCACAGGAAGAAAGTGGATATCAAAAATATCTCAGTTATCTGTAAATAATATCTGAATTTTTGGTGACAAAATTCAGATATAATTTACCCTTTCCATTCAGATAGAATCCACAGAAATTTTACAGAATTTCACCCAGAATTCAGATGTAATTTACAGCCATTTACCCCGAATTCAGAAACTCTGAAATTTATGACTTTTATCTGAATTATGCCTATATACAATTAATGTAAATTTCACCCAGATTTTACAGAAAATTCAGATAAAATTTACAGATATTCAACATATGCGCTATGTCTCTGCTGGTCATTTCAGATCAATTTCAGATAATATTCACGCAAAATTTACAGAAGTTTCAGAGAAAATTCAGAGAAATTTCATGCAGGCAGCTCACTACGTTGGCTTTATTTCACAGCTTTTTCAGATGATTTTCACAGCTTTTTCAGAGCTGTGAAATTCAAAGGAAATTCAGATAAATTTCAGAGAACACAGGAAAACCAGGAATCTGAATTTTCTGTAAAATTTTTTCGGTTACGGATTTTTCAGATGTTTTTTACCCTTTCCATTCAGAGACATTTTACAGACTTTCAGAGGAATTTCAGATAAATTTCAGAGAAGTTCAGGGGAAATTTAGAGAATTTCACCCAGAATTCAGAGACTCTGAATTTTATCTGAAAAAATGTTACTGGCTTTTCAGATAAATTTCAGATACTTTTTACAAGAATTTCAGATAAAATTTACCTGATATTTACAGATGTGAAAAACATGTGAATTTTCTCTGAAACTCGTGTAAAAAGTATCTGAAATTTATCTGAAAACCCAGTAACATTTTTTTCAGATAAAATTCAGAGTCTCTGAATTCTGGGTGAAATTCTCTGAATTTCCCCTGAACTTCTCTGAAATTTATCTGAGTTTCCTTTGAAAGTCTGTAAAATGTCCCTGAATGGAAAGGGTAAAAAACATCTGAAAAATCCGTAACCGAAAAAATTTTACAGAAAATTCAGATTTCCTGGTTTTCCTGTGGAAGTTCAGGGGAAATTCAGAGAATTTCACCCAGATTTCAGAGACTCTGAATTTTATCTGAAAAAAATGTTACTGGCTTTTCAGATAAATTTCAGATACTTTTTACACGCGTTTTAGAGAAAATTCACATGTTTTTCACATCTGTAAATATCAGGTAAATTTTATCTGAAATTCTTGTAAAAAGTATCTGAAATTTATCTGAAAAGCCAGTAATATTTTTTTCAGATAAAATTCAGAGTCTCTGAATTCTGGGTGAAATTCTCTGAATTTACCCTGAAATTCTCTGAAATTTATCTGAAATTTCTCTGAAAGTCTGTAAAATGTCTCTGAATGGAAAGGGTAAAAAACATCTGAAAATCCGTAACCGAAAAAATTTTACGGAAAATTCAGATTCCTGGTTTTCCTGTGTCTTCCTGTGGCCCACATACGTCCATCGGATCCGTCAACGGCCATCTTGCTGCTAATTATCGCCCTCCAAACGTCACATATTTTTATCATGGTATTATATATATACATACGGTCAGACTGAAGCGGGGGGGGGGGAAAAATTATTTTCGATTCTAATTCGCTTCCTACCCCATCTTTTAATAAAAATATGAAACCCCCATCGTCAGCCATGCCCCCAATCTGATCTCTAGCCCCCAAAATAGCTGTCGCCCCTTTTAATAAAAATCTGAAGTGAAATTATTGGTGTTAAAACCCTTGGGGGTCGAATAAGTCGGAAAAACGGCATTTTTTCGACTAATGATCCGGAGTCCCCCTATATCCCCCAAACCTAGGGGGGGGTCAAAATTGAACGCTCTTTCGAATAGGCTAGGTTAGAAGTTTGTAGGATGTAAGCTTTAGCTGGAAATCAAACTTTGTCCAAAAATTAAACTTTACATAAAATTTTTTGCGCAAAATTGGATTTAGTCAAAAATACTGAATCAAATGAAAACCTGCTGTTACCATTGAAAGAGCAACTTCTAGGCTACTAAATGCTGAAAAATTTTTGTAAATCGGTTCAGGCTTTGAAAAGTTACAGAACTTTTCCTGAAGCCACCAGGACCAGGCTGACCGAAGCGTTACAGCAGAAGTACGGTTCCGTATAAGTTCCGGGCTATAGCTGCGAAATTTTTTAAAATATGAAGCTATTTGGGGTTTTTTAGTGCGGTAAAAATGTTTCTGATGCTTCTTAGATGGTTTTTCCTTCAATTTAGGCCTCAGGCTTAGGCTTAGGCTTAGTGCTTAGGCTTAGGCTTAGTGCTTAGGTTTAGGCTTAGATTAGGCTTAGGCTTAGTGCTTAGGCTGAGGCTTAGTACTTAGGCTCAGGCTTAGTAAGTGGGTCAGCAAAGGTTAGTCTTAGTTGCTTGCATCAAATAAAAGGACCCTTGCTATTGTGGAATTATAAATAAAGCTGCACTTTTAAACCAAATTTGCCTGTCAGTGCCAGCTTGGTGCTGAGCATCAGTGACGTTTTCAGATCGTATTTATGGCATTCGATTTCATTAGATATCGCTACTTATGACTAATGATGCATATTTTTCTAGAAAAATGTAATAAATTTAATGTCTACGCAAAAAGAAACTAAAACTTTTGATATGTAAGCTCAATTTAACTATGCATATTTCGCCTCTTTTTTTAGTTGGCAAAATTAAGAATTTTAGTATAAATGTTGAAAACAAAGCAGTATAAAGTATATTATTATGTGTTAATTTATGACGATCAAACTTAAGGCTGATATTACGACTGTACTGGTCATAATTTTCGATGATTAGCGCCAGTGTGTCGAAAAAACATGATTCTCAACAAAAATTGATTTTTTTCGAAAAGGTATAAATCAACGTTTTTTCGCTTGGAAAGTGCTAAAAATGAACTCAGCGCATGCGAAAACCTATAAAAACGTGTTTTCACGGTGAAAAAATATCAGTTTGAATTTTTCCCCCCCCCGCCTCAGTTGCACCTATACATACATTTTCTGTGAAATTTTTTCGGTTACGGATTTTTCAGATGTTTTTTACCCTTTCCATTCAGAAACATTTTACAGAGCTTCAGAGGAATTTCAGATAATTTTCAGAGAAATTCAGGGAAAATTCGGAGAATTTCACCCAGAATTCAGAGACTGAATTTTATTTGAAAAAATGTTACTGGTTTTTCAGATTAATTTCAGATACTTTTTACACGAATTTCAGATAAAATTTACCTGATATTTACAGATGTGAAAAACACGTGAATTTTCTCTGAAACTCGTGTAAAAATATCTGAAATTTATCTGAAAAGACTGTAACATTTTTTCAGATAAATTTCAGAGTTTCTGAATTCTGGGTGAAATTCTCTGAATTTCCTCTGAATTTATCTGAAATTTGTCTGAAATTCCTCTGAAAGTCTGTAAAATGTCTCTGAATGGAAAGGGTAAAAAACATCTGAAAAATCCGTAACAGATAAAATTTTACAAAAATTAAGAATTCCTGGTTTTCCTGTGCTTTTGCGGGGAACAACCCTAGTGCTTCCTGGTCGAATCTTTAAACGTAGGCCCTTTTTGAGTATGTAGGTCAGGTCGAGAGCGCATCTGAAACTTACTTACCTCACCAATTTTTGTGCAGTTCTGAGTCTTGTAGCATTCTTAATCAAATATCAAAATTTTGCATGTGAAAAATTGCAAAGTGACAAAATTTTCCACATATTTGACTTGTCATAACTTTTCACAAAAAACGTTTTGGCCAACGCCGTTTGCATTTTTCAAACAAGTTACCTTTCCTCTATACTTCTATAGCTCAAGAACAGTGAAAAACGTTGTGGTTTACCTGTGACTGTCCAAAGTTTGTGCGGGAAAAAACCCTAATTTGTTTGACGACAATTTTTGCTAAACGTCGTTTTGGCCTATACCCCGACACGCCTTACGAAACCTGTTTTGGTGATGTTTCAACAAAATTGAAATGGCAATGGCATTTTTTGAAATATTCAGGCTTTAGCTGCTGTGTACCACTTAAATACAAGAATGGTAGACGCGGACGGTGTTTGTCCACCGTTTATAAGCTAAAAAAATGTATTGTTAATGCATTTAACTATACATACTATATATATATATATATATATATATATATATATATATATATATATATATATATATATATATATATATATATATATATATATGTAATACATACTATATAGATATATATATTAGGGATGGGACCGAAAAAAATTTCACCGAATACCGAATATTCGGTTTTTCTTTTTCGGCCGAAAACCGAATACCGAATACCGAATAGTTGTCAAGCATAAGTTAGCGAATGTTTTCTCAGGATTTGAAGATGCAGAATGTTAAAATACTTCGCGTACATGAACATGCTATATGAACATTTTGCAAACGTTTGATTTTAATTATTCATGCAAAATGTATTAAAGAATAAGTAGATACTATAGAATCGAAGAATCTATCGAAGAATAATACTATAGAAAAAGGCACAATAAACACCAGCAAAAAAACTACACAACTTTCAGCGACCTCTGACCGCAGTTGGATGAGGTATGTACATAGGCATACATGTACACAGGTCTGTGTCTAGGGGCATGTCCCGACGTTTCGGGGGCTTGAACTGACAAAAATGCAAAAAATTTCAATTTTTGCTTTAAAAATGGGAATTTTTTGCAAAAGTTGGATATTTTCAGCTAGTTTTTTCGCTTTTTGCCTAAGCATTTTACAGCTATCTGGGGCAATTTTAGAGCTTTCGGACACTCATTTTTCAGCACCAAAGAGAGGGGGCTGTCCCGATGGGTCAAATGTGAGGGGGGCTTGTCCCGGACTCTCAAATCTGGTGGGAGCTACCCCCCCCCAGACCTTCATGTACATCTGTGTACAGAGGGTTCGACCCTTTTCACCTTGGCAGTCCCAGGGTCTTGCGTTGTTTCTGAACTGCTTGTAAACTTTCAGCAGAGTTCATGAAAAACGTTTAAAAAAGAAGGCTCAAGGTGCGATAAGACCAAGCACAGTACAGCGCGTCAGAATCTAGTCTTGAGAGTAAGAAAAACTTTTAAGCATCCATGAAAAATTAACACAAGTATCTGCATTAGCTAATATATATACAGTTTTCATATTTTTTAATACAGTTCAGTTCGAAATGTAGTGCTGATTGAAGGATTAATAAAATTAGTTCTAATTCTAAACGTTCATTGATTTGGAATTTCCTTGATTTTCTAATTATTCGGTATTCGGCCGAAAATTCATTTTTCGGTACCGAATACCGAATACCCGTTTTTCGGCCGAAAACCGAATACCGAATACGAATTTTCTTACATCTGAATATATGTATATATGTATATATATATATATATATATATATATATATATATATATATATATATATATATATATATATATATATATATATATATATATATATATATATATATATATATATATATATATATATATATATATATATATATATATATATTAGGGATCGACCGGATATCCGGATATCCAGTGGATCCGGCGCCGGATCCGGATCCAAACCTGCCGGATCCGGATCCAGTATCAAATTGGCACTTCTTGACGACAACTATTTGTTCCAAGGGTCCCCCCTTTGGTTTTCATGGTCCGGCCGGAAAATTTTTCTGATGCGTCCCCCCAATTGACCAAATTTGGCCTAAAAATCAAAAATTTCCCACATTTTTTTCCTGGGGGCTGCCGCCCCCAGACTCCTGCAACTCTTTGGCTTACTATTCCTTGTCATTATCTTTCATCAAAGCCTATACATAGGTACATTATGCTGCATTTGCGTGTATACACGAGTATAGTATGCTGCATTTAGTTGTGTAATACACTGTCTTCTGTCTGATGTGACGTTCCCTGTCGGAAAAAAATTGCTGATACGTCTCCAGTTGACCAAATTCAACCTAAAAATTGAAAAATTCTCCATTTTTTTCCTGGGTGCACCACTGGTTTTTACTACAAACAGACTCAATTCATTGCCCTCTATATGGCTGCGGCTATAACAAATTAGCGTAAAGCTGAAAAACGCTATTATAAAAAGCCAAAAAATTTCTTCAGACCCCCGCCCACCCCCCCGAAATCGAAGTCTGGGACAGCTTGTGGCCAATTTAGACAAAAAGTTTTTGAAAATTTTTTCATTTTTGGAAAAATGTCTGTGTGTCTCAGGCTGGATCCGGATCCGGATCCGGATCCGGCCGGATCCAGTGGATCCGGATCCGGATCCGGCAGAAATTTTGGATCCGGTCGATCCCTAATATATATAGTATATATATATATATATATATATATATATTAGGGATCGACCGGATCCAAAATTTCTGCCGAATCCGGATCCGGGATCCACTGGATCCGGCCGGATCCGGATCCGGATCCGGATCCGGATCCAGCCTGAGACACACAGACATTTTTCCAAAAAATGAAAAAATTTTCAAAAACTTTTTGTCTAACTTGACCACTGGCTGTCCCAGACTTCGATTTCGGGGGGTGGGCGGGGGTCTGAAGAAATTTTTTGGCTTTTTTATAATAGCGTTTTTCAGTTTACGCTAATTTGTTATAGCCGCAGCCATATAGAGGGCAATGAATTGAGTCTGTTTGTAGTAAAAACCAGTGGTGCACCCAGGAAAAAATGGAGAATTTTTCAATTTTTAGGTTGAATTTGGTCAACTGGAGACGTATCAGCAATTTTTTTCCGACAGGGAACGTCACATCAGACAGAAGACAGTGTATTACACAACTAAATGCAGCATACTATACTCGTGTATACACGCAAATGCAGCATAATGTACTTATGTATAGGCTTTGATGAAAGATAATGACAAGGAATAGTAAGCCAAAGAGTTGCAGGAGTCTGGGGGCGGCAGCCCCCAGGAAAAAAATGTGGGAAATTTTTGATTTTTAGGCCAAATTTGGTCAATTGGGGGGACGCATCAGAAAAATTTTCCGGCCGGACCATGAAAACCAAAGGGGGGACCCTTGGAACAAATAGTTGTCGTCAAGAAGTGCCAATTTGATACTGGATCCGGATCCGGCAGGTTTGGATCCGGATCCGGCGCCGGATCCATCCCTGGGATATCCTCCGGATTTATCCGTCGATCCTTAATATATATATATATATATATATATATATATATATATATATATATATATATATATATATATATATATATATATATATATATATATATATATATATATATATATGTGTGTGTGTGTGTGGATTTTTTGTGTGTATTGGGATGAGAATTTCGAAAAATTCGGTATTTGTATTCGGTTTTAGGCCGAAATAATCGGGTGTTCGGTATTCGGTCCCGAAAACTAAATTTACGGCCGAATACCGAACAATTAGAAAATCAAGGAAATTTCAAATCAAGGAACGTTTAGAATTAGAACTAATTATAATAGTACTTCAATTAGCACTACACTTCGAACTGAACTGTATTAAAAAAATATGAAAACTGTATATATATTAGCTACTAAGATACTTGTGTTAATTTTTCATGAATGCTTAAAAGTTTTTCTTACTCTCAAGAGTTGAGAGGTATTGACGCGTCAATGGTGCTTGGTCTTATCGCACCTTGAGCCTTCTTTTTAAACGTTTTTCATGACTCTGAAAGTCTACAAGCAGTTCAGAAACAACGCAAGACCCTGGGACTGCCAAGGTGAAGGGTCGAACCCTCTTGTACACAGATGTACATGAAGGTTGTAGCTCCCACCAGATTTGAGAGTCCGGGACAAGCCCCCCTCACATTTGACCCATCGGGACAGCCCCTCTTTGGTGCTGAAAAATGAGTGTCCGAAAGCTCGAAAATTGCCCCAGATAGCTGTAAAATGCTTAGGCAAAAAGCAAAAAAAACTAGCTGAAAATATCCAACTTTTTGCAAAAAATTCCCATTTTTAAAGCAAAAATTGAAATTTTTTGCATTTTTGTCAGTTCAAGCCCCCAAAACTTCGGGACCTGCCCCTAGACACAGACCTGTGTACATGTATGCCTATGTACATACCTCATCCAACTGCGGTCAGAGTTCGCTGAAAGTTGTGTAGTTTTTTTGCTGGTGTTTATTGTGCCTTTTCTATAGTATTATTCTTCGATAGATTCTTCGATTCTATAGTATCTACTTATTCTTAATACTTTTCATGAATAATTAAAATCAAAGGTTTTTGCAAATATGTTCCCGTGTACGCAAAAAGCGTCTCAGTCTTCAAATCCTGAGAAAACGCTTTATAGTTTGACAACTATTCTGTATTTTTTATTCAGTTTTCGGCCGAAAAAGAAAAACTCAAATATTCGCTATTTTGAAATTTTTTTTCGGTCACCATCCCTAAATATATATATCTATATAGGTATGTTTTTCTTATTTACATATATATATATATATATATATATATATATATATATATATATATATATATATATATATATATATATATATGTATGTATAGTTAAATGCATTAACAATACATTTTTTGCGCGTATTACGTTATAAACAGGTCAACAAACACCGTGCCTCTTGTATTTAATGCAAGCAGCTAAAGCCTGAATATTCAAAAAATGCCATTGCCAATTTTGTTGAAACATCACCAAAAACAGTTTTGGTAAGTTATGCAAAAACGACGTTTGCATTAGTTTTCCGCACAATTTTTTTGGACATCACAGGTTAAATTGAGACGTTTTTCACTGTTCTTGACTATAAATTATAGAGGAAAGGTAACTTGTTTGAAAAATGCAAACACATTACCACCCTTTTTTGTGAAAAGTTACAGTAACAAGCGATGTGTCGAAAATTTTTGTCACTTTGTCATTTTTACATGGGGCA
>JASANF010015949.1:0-15742 GCA_030248245.1 Trissonchulus sp. WLG1_4
CTGTAGTCCATGATTAAGTACTACAACCACTGTAGTCCATGATTAAGTACTAAAACCACAGTAGTCCATGATTAAGTACTAAAACCACAGTAGTCCATGATTAAGTACTACAACCACAGTAGTCCATGATTAAGTACTACAACCACAGTAGTCCATGATTAAGTACTAAAACCACAGTAGTCCATGATTAAGTACTAAAACCACAGTAGTCCATGATTAAGTACTAAAACCACAGTAGTCCATGAAAACCACAGTAGTCCATGATTAAGTACTAAAACCACTGTAGTCCATGAAAACCACAGTATTTCATGATTAAGTACTACAACCACTGTAGTCCATGATTAAGTACTAAAACCACAGTAGTCCATGATTAAGTACTACAACCACAGTATTTCATGATTAAGTACTACAACCACTGTAGTCCATGATTAAGTACTAAAACCACAGTAGTCCATGATTAAGTACTAAAACCACAGTAGTCCATGATTAAGTACTACAACCACAGTAGTCCATGATTAAGTACTACAACCACAGTAGTCCATGATTAAGTACTAAAACCACAGTAGTCCATGATTAAGTACTAAAACCACAGTAGTCCATGATTAAGTACTAAAACCACAGTAGTCCATGAAAACCACAGTAGTCCATGATTAAGTACTAAAACCACTGTAGTCCATGAAAACCACAGTATTTCATGATTAAGTACTACAACCACTGTAGTCCATGATTAAGTACTAAAACCACAGTAGTCCATGATTAAGTACTACAACCACAGTAGTCCATGATTAAGTACTACAACCACAGTAGTCCATGATTAAGTACTAAAACCACAGTAGTCCATGATTAAGTACTAAAACCACAGTAGTCCATGATTAAGTACTAAAACCACAGTAGTCCATGAAAACCACAGTAGTCCATGATTAAGTACTAAAACCACTGTAGTCCATGAAAACCACAGTATTTCATGTTTAAGTACTAAAACCATTTTAGTCCATGATTAACTACTAAAAAAATCAAGACATACTTAATCAACTTTACTTCACTGATAAAACCTTAACTTAACAAAGCGGTAGATTCTACAGATCTTGTTCTTTTTAAATTCACGTTTTCCCATATCATTTTCTACTCACACATGGAGCTAGTGAGGAGTGGGTTGTATTCCCTTTCCTAGACAGCAAGTTCCCTCTCCCTCTCCGACAGGTCGCTCCTGCTTTCTCTCTGTCACAATATCGATTTTGCTCACAAAAAATGGTTAAAAAGTGTTTGCTAAAACAAATTAGCGCCGCGCTTACCATTTTACCGACCCCCACACCCTAGAGATCCCCTCAGCTCCCCCATCATGCAAATTAAACTAAAAAATAACTGCGACTGGTTGTACTCTACTGAACATTCTGGCCAGAAGTAGAAGTCCCTACCAAATTGGCCGTGTCCTGAAAGGCATAGTGAAGATTGGTGATCCACCTGCGGTCCCCAAACACCAGCACGTCTCGCTCTTCCTTGAAACACGCTGTCTGGAAAACGTAACGGTCAATTAAGAATACATACAATAGAATGAAAATAATACAGAATAAAATAGAATAAGAATACAGAATATAACAGAATAGAGATATCCTAGAATAGAATCTGTCCTGTTATTTACTACTTCCAACACTTGGCCTAGAGATACGCAAAAATCTTCTGCTTTCTCGGAATCTTATAGCTGTACAACGGAAAGTTAATCACCATATATTATTATTATTATTATTATTTATTGTTTTACGTCACACCTGCTATATGAGCTATGCAGCTCGTTTGTATAGCTTAGACGGATAAAGTAGTTAAATAATATAATTTCAATTGTTAATTGTTAATTCTATTATTAACGGTTATGATTTCTGCTTCTGCATAATTGATGCTCTGAATTCTTTGTATGATCCATTCCTATCTGCCATGTTAAGCTTATTCCATTCTCGGGTAGCATGTACTTGAAATGACCGGCTCATGAAGGTAGTACTGTGTTTGACCATTAAGATTCTTGTAGGATCCCTTTGACAATAAGCAGTAGAGCTACGGCAGAACATGTCAGCTATATAGTTAGGCTGGCCAATTATTACTGCTTTATAAGTGAGTAAAAGCGTGTGAATCCAACGTCTTTTCGATAACGATGGCAGCATAGGCCTACTTGTGAATGAGTAGTCCCACGGCAGGCGCAGTAGTTGCCTTATTGCAGAGTTTTGAAAACGATCCAATTTATCTGATAGATTATTAGGTATGCCAATAAGTAAGGCACTTGAATACTCCAGATAATTTCTAACGTATATGCTAAACAACAATATAGTTTTGCCTGCGGAAGTATACATCCGATACTCTCAATTCCGATACTAAAAATCCCACGTTTAAATGCTGCAATCAAGCTTAAATCTCCAGCGACCAAATTGGGCACGGTGCGTGATACGTTTCCTGATCAAAGCTGATGAACAGGCGATGATGACTGCTCTAGAGTCAGTTTGTTCTATGCATACATGTACACAGGGTCTCGGTCTGGGCGGGGGGGGCTTGTCCTGGGATTTTCCAAATTTTAGGGGGGCTTGTCTAGCGATCGACCGGAGGCTCCGGCTCCGGCTCCGGCTCCGGCCGGATTTGAGCCTCCGGCTCCGGCTCTGGCGTAAAAAGTGCCGGAGCCGGAGAATTTTTGTTGAAATTTTAGCAAAAAGTTCAAATTTTGAGAAAAAAATCAATTAAGGCTAACGAAAAGATAAGTCGGTTACAATACTCATTACTGCCGGCTGTAATGGAGGCGACCACCCTCTGCACCATTATGTATTTCTACTATTACGTTTCTCCCTTTAATTTCAATTTTCTTATGGGAAAAAGTTTCTGATTACGTCTCCAATTGCCCAAATTCGGCTTAAAATACAAAAGTTTCTCACATTTCTTTGAAAGCTGCCACCCCCGATCCCTGCAACCACAGATGTACAGGGGGGGGTTGAGATTCTGGGACAAGCCCCCCCTCAAATTTGACCGACCGGGACAAGCCCTCCTCTTGAATGCTGAAAGAAAGGTGCCAATTTACAATTTTTGCGTTGTTGTCTGCTCAAGCTCCCGAAAAATTGGGACAAGCCCTCCCCAGACCGAGACCCTGTGTACATGTATGCCTGCAACTATATACAATGTACGTAATTTAGTGTTTTCAGCTCGACTTTTGATGTTTTTGGCCGGTCAAAATTAGTATATAATTGTTGTGTTAAAATTACAAAAAAGTCCATTTTAACCCATTACAAAATATCAAAAAGCCATGCCTCAAAATTTTGTCCTGGCTACGCCACTGAGATACGCCTGGGGCTGTACCCGTACCCCCCAGAAGCTAGAGACATTTACGGCATCTACATCTACAAAGTGCAATCTTTTCCAAATTTATCTATTTTTTAGGGGGGCTCAGATGGACTTCCTGAACCACCCTCTGACTACAGCCGAGTCAAAATCCCATACTGGTCAGTTTGGCCAAATTTTCGACTTCTATCAATATTGATGAAAATTTTTTGTCAGATCTCTCTAAACAGTGAGCAGAACCAGTGGCCAACTTTGGTTGTATGGGTGTGTAAGGACATAATGTATAGAAATGTGGCGTAACTGTTGAAAAATTAAAGAATGCTGTTTCTAAAAAAATGAAAAAAATTGGTCACAATTGTCACCATACAAATTAATTTTTTTTAAAACACTGCCTCCGGCTCCGGCTCCGGCTCCGGCATTCTCTATCCGGCTCCGGCTCCGGCAAAATTTTACCTCCGGTCGTTCGCTAGGCTTGTCCCGATGCTTCGGGGGATTGGGCGGACAAAAACGCAGAAATCCAAATTTTTGCCAAGAAAAGGCGAATTTTCAGCAAAATTTGGCTATTTTTAGCAATCCTTTCGCTTTTTGCCCAATTTTGAAGCAGTTTATGGCAATCTGGGGCAATTTTTGAGTGATCGGGCACCGTTCTTTTAGCATCAAGCAGGGGGCTTGTCCCGGTGGGTCAAATCTGGCGGGGGGGTTTGTCTCGGGGTCTCACACGTGTGGGGAGGGCTTGCCCCCCCCTCAGACCCCCCATGTACATCTGTGGTTCTGTGGCTCGATACCACCAATATTTCCCAATATCTACTCAAAACTCAGTGCCATTCCTACCAACCTCTGCCCTCCTGAGCATCTCCCATTTGTTCAGTATCTTCATTGCATAAATATTGTCCGTCTGCTTCATGCGTACCACCGCTACCTAAAAAACACATCATTAAAAAAACCTAATTTCACTAACTTGTGCCAAAAAATTGCCAATTTTTGTAACTGAGAAGCCGCTGAAAAAGCGAAAAGTATATAAAGCCTGCAAGCCTAACTAAAATAGCAATGTTTGTTCAGACGGTAACTTTTGTGTGCAATGTGCTACGACTTGGCTTCTTGGTTTTTGTTCTTAATCGCGGAAAAATCATACCGCGTGAATCGGGCTGTACAATTTTTACAATACAATCTATATAAACAAATTTATGAATGTCTATAATCTATAATATCAATAGATTTGTTAATATCAAACTGGCATTCTGCAAAATATATATGTACACATCTAGGCGTCTGTACAAAACTATCTTGATCAATTCTACTCACTTCTCCAAACGCGCCCCGACCGATCACTTTGAGCACCTCAAAATCGTCTCGACTCAGTCGCAGTGCCTTCGCTTTGTTCACCACACACTTGGCTGAAATAAGGAAAAATAATTATATATATCATTTTGTAATAACTCTGATACTGTGGTTAAGGCGAAAGTTTACAGTTTTCACAGACTGAACAATAAGCCTCATCCGCAGCTGCGCAATAAACAAAAACAAATGCCGATGAATATCCCATATTCATGCTTATTCTTTATATATATATATATATATATATATATATATATATATATATATATATATATATATATATATATATATATATATATATATATATATATATATATATATATATATACTCCTTTCATTTACACCAGTATATATGCGCGACGTACCCACGTACGTATATGCATATGCCATAAAACACAGTACATTGCGTATAAATCTCAGTGAAAAATAACAGCTACCAGAGAACTGAGTGGTAAAAAACAGGCTACACAAAACCAGTATGTAAAAAAACAAGGGCTATCTTATCTTAGCTACTAATATTATATAATAGTCAGTAGCTAGGGCAGCTATTTTTCTCACATAGAAGCAGACTCTACTAAAACACAAGCAGCTGCATATATAAATGTCTGTATATCAAACATGTATATCAGCACAAAAACAGTCTTAAAAATGACACAAAAAAATACGTCTCCTTGGTTACAAACCCCGCCTCTACAAACTCCATTAGTACATTTTGACAAGTTTTTAGCAAAGAAGTAAAAATCAGTTAAAATAAGTGACTTTAAAAGAAACAATTTTTGATGCACCAACTGTACTAACCTTGGTGACAAGCTTAAATAATAAAAAAATGACTATTTTACAATTTTGGCATCGCAAAGCTACCCTTTATATATACACAAAAGTGGATGGGATGCATACGATACATGTAACGAGATCAAAATTTCAGGGGGCTTATCAGGCCACATTTTGGGGGACCCTCCATCTGACCGACTAAACAATATCCTAAATTTTAATTTTCCCAAAAACGTGACATGTTTAACTAACTTAATTATATATAATTATATATATATATATATATATATATATATATATATATATATATATATATATATATATATATATATATATATATATATATATATATATAATACAAAATTTAGGATATTTTTGGTCAGGGTGAGGGTTCCCAAAATCTGACCGGGAGATCCCCTCAAACTTTTGATCCAGTTGCCCGTTATACATGTATATTAGGGATCGACCGGATATCCGGATCCGGATCCGGCCGGATCCAGTGGATCCGGATCCGGCCGGGTCCAGTGGATCCGGATCCCGCGCCGGATCCGGATCCAAACCTGCCGGATCCGGATCCAGTATCAAATCGGCACTTCTTCACGACAACTAATTGTTCCAAGGGTCCCCCCTTTGGTTTTTTACTGAAATTTTTTCGTTATTCCCAATTTCAAAAATTTCTTAACTAATTCTGAGCTTTTTTTATTTTTTATTCTGATTTCTCTGAAGATTGTGTTAGATCGTAGATGCCCTTACAATATTATATCTAACAGTTCAAATGTTTAACTGCTCTTGTGTCCTCAGCTAGTAATCTAATATGTTACATAGTAGTTTCAGTGTTACTCAGTTTTATAGTTTTGTTTTCACTGGGTCCTGTTTATAGACTGTTACTTGCTGATTGTTATTGTTACTTGACTGCAAAATTTCTGATGCGTCTCCAATTGACCAAATTTGGCCTAAAAATAAAAAATTCTACAAATTATTTTCCTGGGGGCTGCCGCCCCCAGACCCCCGCAACAGTGAGTTTAATTTAAATGACCAAAATTGCATTTTTTATGTACACCATTTCGCCAAAAAGTGCAAAAATGATTAAATTCTGGGGGCTGACGCTGAACAGCTCGAATCATTTTTTGCCCCTCAAAACAGTAGACTTTTCAGCTAAAATTATTATGAGTATCCGGTCTAACGTTTTTGCCAATGTTGAGTTAGTGATGAAATGCTTCCATGTTACAAGAGCTAAAATGATATATAATTTAGCTGAAGGTCGCGCGTATAGGGTGCGGAAAACAGTGTCTGCCCTACGAAGATCATACCTATTCTCAACAGGTATACCTAGTCCACCTACTTTAACGAGCTCAGATTGCTTATTCTCGTTAATAAAGTCTTGTCCGAATGCTTTTACAAGCTTAGCCTACTATTCTACCCACGGAGCCGCCCGACAAGGGCATTTTTCCTTACTAGTATGTCAAGTTAGACGAAATTTTTTTTCAAAATTTTTTCATTCTTGAAAAATTGTGTGTGCCTCAGAGACTGGATCTGGATCCGGATCCGGATCCGGCCGGATCCAGTGGATCCGGATCCGGCAGAAATTTTGGATCCGGTCGATCCCTAATGTATATATAGGAACCTGAGACACCACACATACGCAATCTCGACACGACCTAACCACCACACCACCCGACCTACCCATTTCTACAAAGTCAGCCACTGTTTTCTCCTTCCTCAGGCTGGAGTTACAGCACTCGTCATAGAGCAAGATCAGGGTGTCCACCAGAGTTTCCACCGAAAAGCACTCCCCGTGCATCGGGCCCGACAGATACAATTGTTCCAGCTGGCGTACGCGCTCTTCACCAGGTTGCATGGCGATTAAGACGATTAAAGGGATTAAATTAAAATGGATTAAATTAAAACGGATTAAATGTAATCAATCGTTTAATATGGACAACTCTTTAGGCAATTGGATGGCCGCTCCATAAATCCATAGACAGTTTAGGATGACAAGACGATTAAAATTAATAATCAATCTGTTGCAAAATGCAAATCAATCAATTTAATCAATCAGATTAGTATATTACAATATAGACATTTAATTTATAGCGCCAAAGTCAATAGGCAGCTAACAGCAAAAATCAATAATAAATTAATACAAATTTTCAAATAATGAATGCACTGGCACTGCAAGCGATCAATTAAAGGTCGGGAATCGATAATAAATAAATTAATCATATAATCCAGATGAATAAATCAATAATATAGTCGCTCGCTCGTTAATAAATAAGATTAATTAATTATATATATATATATTTTCAAGTTAATAATAGGGTGGCAAAATGGGGTAAAGTGGGGGAAGAATGTGGCACAGCAACGGGGCGGGAGGAAATCATGGTTCACTCACACATCCATGGATGGAGAAGTAGAAACAAGGAATCTGAAATATAAACACTAGTTTATAAACCTATAAAACACACACACACACACACACACACACACACACATATATATATATATATATATATATATATATATATATATATATATATATATATATATATATATATATATATATATATATATATAAAATATATATATATACAGAATAACGGGCATAATGGGTGTGGGGCGGTTTGGGGGTGGTGCCCCCCCCCCCGAAATGAAGATAAAATACAATGGCTTTAAAAGTTGCTCCGCATCCCCCCCCCCAGAATTCTGTATATATGTACCTGCCCCCACGTATGATAAGGGGGTGCAGATTGTGGAAAGGACACCTCCACAAATCGAAGATCCGGGGGGGGAGAGCCCTGCAAATCTGAGAAAACGTGAGTAAAAATGGTATATATATGTATATATATATATATATTTTTTCCGAAAATTTCGTGAATTAAGTTAGGGTATTTTCGGTCAATCTTTCAGAAGGATCCTTAAGGGATTCATTCACATGTGTCCCGATGCGTCCACTCGTGAATCGCCTAGGGAAAAATCCCATTGAAAATCCACCTCTTGCGAAACCAGCTTTATCTACACATATGTATATATTTTTTAAAGAATTTTTATCCAAAAAAACCCTTATATACAATGTACTTTTCCCTAAGCCGAAAAAAGTATTTATCCAAACGATGCACATGGCTACAAAAAGTGCATAATTAAAAAATGTCTCGTTCTGAATTTTTTAGCATATTAAAAAACACTGATTGTCATCCGTCACTCAACCAGCGTTTAATATCACAATTATTTATATAGTTATATAATAACTGACTGATCTTGAAAAAAACATCTGCTCCATCCTTTTCAATTTTATATACGTATATATGAATATACGCGTGCACACTATGCGAGAACTCCAAATTACAAATTCATGAATCTATTTTAAGTTAGAAATGACAAGTTTATTCTTGACTTTGACACACGTCCGCCGCTTGGGCCAACATTAGTTTACCTTATTCCACCTTACCTGGACCTAGCTCTGCCAATAACTACCTCCATACCTTACCCATATATAATGCATAGAGAAATACGTATATTACTTTTTATATTACTTGACAGGCGGTTACGTAATGGTACGCAGCACTATCCAATCAGATCCCCCGTGGAGTTTCAATTGAACCCAAGTCCAGTTCACCACTTTTCTGTTACACATACACAGACGTACACATAGTCCGACTTGCGCATACATGTAGGTCGCTCTCCATGTTGTTTTATGGCCTATTTAGGCCCTTGTAGCCTGTTGTGGACTAGATAGGCCTCTCTCTGGGCCTATTTATACCCTTGTAGCCTGTTGTGGACTAGATAGGCTCCTCTCTATGTTGCTTTGAGGCCTATTTAGGCCCATGTAGCCTGATCTGGACTAGATAGGCCCCTCTCCATGTTGCTTGGGGCCTATTTAGGCCCTTGTAGCCTGTTGTGGACTAGATAGGCCCCTCTCTATGTTGATATCTCTATCTGTCTAAATTTTTAAGTAAATTTATGGTCGTAGTGCCAGAAATCTTCTTACTGTTTTCAATTTGCTAGCTGGTGTACCCTCGCCGGCGCGCCGATTTTGTAATATTAGTAGTTTTGAACTCCAGTTTTACGTTCCATAAAAATTCTGTCTAAAAAATTGTTTTTTTAACGAAATGTGTTAATATGTGTCGTTTTTTGCGTTGTAATCGCATTTAAGTGCATTTGAACACATTTCAAAAAAATGGGGCCTATTGGTAGGGGGGCCTATCGGGGTTCGAGCCCCCCCCCATGGAAAATTTCTAGATCCGCCACTGGACGTACATATGTATATAGTAAGGAAAAATGCCCTTGTCGGGCGGCTCCTTGGGTAGAATAGGTTACTGTCTGTCTAAAGCGGAAAAATACTTAGGCTGAGCTTGTAAAAGCATTGGTACAAGACTTTATTAACGAGAATATGCAATTCGTGTGAGCTCGTCAAAGTAGGTGGACTAGGTATACCTGTTGAGAATAGGAATATGATCTTCGTAGGGCAGACACTGTTTTCCGCACCCTATTCGCGCGACCTTCAGCTAAATTATATCATGTGCTCATTAGGGATCGACCGGATATCCGGATCCGGATCCGGATCCGGCCGGATCCAGTGGATCCGGATCCGGCGCCGGATCCGGATCCAAACCTGCCGGATCCGGATCCAGTATCAAATTGGCACTTCTTGACGACAACTATTTGTTCCAAGGGTCCCCCCTTTGGTTTTTATGGTCCGGCCGGAAAATTTTTCTGATGCGTCCCCCCAATTGACCAAATTTGGCCTAAAAATCAAAAAATTTCCCACATTTTTTTCCTGGGGGCTGCCGCCCCCAGACTCCTGCAACTCTTTGGCTTACTATTCCTTGTCATTATCTTTCATCAAAGCCTATACATGAGTACATTATGCTACATTTGCATGTTTACACGAGTATAGTATGCTGCATTTAGTTGTGTAATACACTGTCTTCTGTCTGATGTGACGTTCCCTGTCGGAAAAAAATTTCTGATACGTCTCCAGTTGACCAAATTCAACATAAAAATTGAAAAATTCTCCATTTTTTCCTGGGTGCACCATAGACTCAATTCATTGTCCTCGATATGGCTGCGGCTATAACAAATTAGCATAAAGCTGAAAAACGCTATTATAAAAAGTCAAAAAATTTCTTCAGACCCCCGCCCAGTCCCGCCCCCCGAAATCGAAGTCTGGGACAGCCAGTGGTCAAGTTAGACAAAAATTTTTTCATTTTTGGAAAAATGTCTGTGTGTCTCAGGCTGGATCCGGATCCGGATCCGGCCGGATCCAGATCCATTAATATAATATGTTCGCAAGTTCACAATCCATATTACACGAAAAAACTTGAACTATCATGAAAAACAAACAGCAAACCTAATTATTCTACTGTGAAGATACGTACGCGCATACATGACATACAGCCAACAGGGGGGTACCGTCTAGGGGACTATTCAACATCTGAGCAAGAAAGTGATAATACCAGTGAATGCACAGCATATGGGTTTATATTCGTATACAAAACGACAGACCTCCAGCTATAACCATGATAGCTCCACTGCCCGTAGCGAACCTACCCCCGTAATACACGTGGCGGGGGGTATTGGCATGCCCTGGGGGCCTGGGGCTTATAGGCCGAAATTCAAAAAAAGCCCATGTTAGTTTCTATTCCACTACTGTACCACCTCACATGCAAAAGATCATGACTGGCTGTTTTGCGCAACTTCTTAAAAAGTGTGCTAAACTTTTTCGTACTTAGTCATTTTTTGGACCCCAAAAAAGGGGTTTCCCCCTCCCAGCACAGCCTCTCACGGAAACACCCGAGCAAAATCATTTTTTCCGTGTCTATTGCAGGCTATACGAAATGTGAAAAACCAAAAAAGGTGTCGCTCGGATGAACTACCGGCGAGAAAAGTTCTGGGAAAAAAAAAGAGCGAAAGTCCGTGAATTTTGGGGTTCCCCGGGGGTATCTCAGAAAATACTTGACCGATCCGGCTGAAATTTTGCCAGCACTTAGGTATTGCCAAGGGGTGTACACACACAAACTTTCGTGTAAAAAGCTCTTCTATATTTTGAGCTACAAAAAGTTCAAATTCTCAAAATCCGCAATAGTGCTAAATTTTCCTATTCTAGGGTTGGTAGCGCCCACCCCACACACACACACACACACACACACACACACACACACACACACACACACACACACACACACACACACACACACACACACACACACACACACACACACACACACACACACACACACACACACACACACACACACACACACACACACACACACACACACACACACACACACACACACACACACACACACACACACACACACACACACACACACACACACACACACACACACACACACACACACTATAAACACACAAACCCTCATATATATATATATATATATCAGGGTTGGCGCGACAGCGACACACACACACACACACACACACACACACACACACACACACACACACACACACACACACACACACACACACACACACACACACACACACACACACACACACACACACACACACACACACACACACACACACACACACACACACACACACACACACACACACACACACACACACACACACATATCAGGCAACCCGTGAGATGCCCCCCTAAGAAAAAATTTAGCACTATTGCGGATTTTGAGAATTTGAACTTTTTGTAGCTCAAAAATATAGAAGAGCTTTTTACACGAAAGTTTGTGTGTGTCCAATACCCCGGGGACCGCCGCCGCCCGCCCAAAATTCACGGACTTTCGCTCTTTTTTTTTTTTTCCAGAACTTTCTCGCCGGTAGTTCATCCGAGCGACACCTTTTTTGGTTTTTCACATTTCGTATCGCCCCCTGCAATAGACACGGAAAAAATGATTTTGCTCGGGTGTTTTCGTGAGAGGATGTGATGGGAGGGGGAAACCCCTTTTTGGGGTCCAAAAAATGACGAAGTACGAAAAGTTTAGCACACGTTTTGAAGTTGCGCAAAACAGCCAGTCATGATCTTTTGCATGTGAGGTGGTACATAGTGAATATAAACTAACATGGGCTTTTTTTGAATTTCGGCCTATAAGCCCCAGCCCGGGCACGCCAATACCCCCCCCGCCACGTGTATTACGGGGGTAGGCTCGCTACGGGCAGTGGAGCTATCATGGTTATAGCTGGAGGGGTCTGTCGTTTTGTATACGAATATAAACCCATATGCTGTGCATTCACTGGTATTATCACTTTCTTGCTCAGATGTTGAATAGTCCCCTAGACGGTACCCCCCTGTTGGCTGTATGTAATGTATGCGCGTACCTATCTTCACAGTAGAATAATTAGGTTTGCTGTTTGTTTTTCATGATAGTTCAAGTTTTGGGGATTGTGAACTACGAACGTATTTATATTAATGGATCTGCAAACTTCCGCCGGGATGCAGAAAAAATCCGGATCCTGAGCTGCACAGACATTTTTCCAAAATGAAAAAATTTTTGTCTAACTTGACCACTGGCTGTCCAGACTTCAATTTCGGGGTGGGGGGCAGGGTAAAGAATTTTTTGACTTTTTATAATAGCGTTTTTTCAGCTTTATGCTAATTTGTTTAGCCGCAGCCATATCGAGGGACAATGAATTGAGTCTATGGTGCACCCCAGGAAAAAATAAAGAATTTTTGCAATTTTTATGTTGAATTTGGTCAGCTGGAGACGTATCAGAAATTTTCCGACAGAACGCTCACATCAGACAGTACAGCAAAAAAAGAAAAAAAAAGATACTCGGTGCAAATGTAAACCCGGATAATGGGCAATGAATCCGAAGATTCCAGGTCTGGAGGGGCGGAGCCGCCCCAGAGAAAATGTGGGAAATTTTTGATTTTTAGGCCCAAATTTGGGTCAAATTGGGGGGACGCATCAGAAATTTTCCGGCCGGACCATAAAAAAAGGGGGGACCCCTGAACAAATAGTTGCTCGTCCAAGAAGTGCCGATTTGATACTGGATCCGGGGTCCGGCAGGTTTGGATCCGGATCCGGCGCCGGATCCGGATTCACTGGATTCGGCCGGATCCGGATCCCGGATCCGGATATTCCGGTCGATCCCCTAATGAGCCGCGTGATATAATTTAGCTGAAGAACGCGCGAATAGGGTGCGGAAAACTGTGTCTGCCCTACGAGGATCGTATTCCTATTCTCCAACAGGTATACCTAGTCCACCTAATTTGAGCGAGGCTCCACACGAATTGCCATACTCTCGTTAATAAAGTCTTGCTACCAATGTTTTAATAAAAACTCGGCTGAGTATTTTTCGCTTTAGACAGACAGTAACGCTATTCTACCCGAAGAGCCGCCCGACAAGGGGGCATTTTTCCTTACTATATACATATGTACGTCCAGTGGCGGATCTAGAAATTTTCCATGGGGGGGGGGCTCGAACCCCCGATATGGCCCCCCTACCGATAGGCCCCATTTTTTTTGAAAAATGTGTTCAAAATGCACTTAAATGCGATTACAACGCAAAAAACGACACATATTAACACATTTCGTTAAAAAAAAACAATTTTCCTGGACGGCAATTTTTATGGAACGTAAAACTGGAGTTTCAAACTACTAACCCAAAATCGGGCGCGCCGGCGAGGGGGTACACCAGTGAGGAATGAAAAACAGAAGAAGATTTCTGGCACTTACGAGTGAGAATCTTACTTTAAAATTTCAGACAGAGAGAGATCAACATAGAGGGGGCCTATAGTATCCGCAAAAGACAGGCTCAAGGGCCTGAGAATCAGGCCCCGAGGGGCGACGTGGAGAGGGGCAATGTGCTAGTCCGGATCAGGCTACAGTGGGCCTAAACTAGGCCTCAAAGCGACATAGAGAGGGAGCCTATCTAGTCCACGACGGGTACAAGGGGATAAATAGGGCCCAGAGAGGAGGCCTCTCACAACAGAGAGGCCTAAGTAGGCCATAAGGAGAACGACATGGAGAGTAACCTACATGTATGCGCAAGGTCGTGGCCCAGGGGAACGCTGGGTATGTGTAACAGAAAAGTGGTGAACTGAAACTGCGAGTTCAATTGAAACTCCACAGAAACTAGTTGGATAGTGCTCGCGTACCATACGTAACCGCCTGTCAGTATATATACGTATTTTCTCACTCAGTATATATGGGTAGCACCCTTAGGTAGTTGTTGGCGAGCTGCAGGTATAAGGCGGGAATAAGGTAAATTAATGTTTTGGCCCCAGCGGCGGACGGTCAAGGAATAATAAACTTCTCATTTCTAACTTAAAATAGATTCACTGAATTTTGTAATTCAAATTTTCTACATTGTGCACGCGCGTATATTCATATATACGTATATAAAAATTGAAAAAGCATGCAGCAATACTTTTTAAAAGATGAGCCTAACTATTATTATACAACTTATAAATAATTGTGATATTAAACGCTGCGTTTGAGTGACGGATGACATCAGTGTTTTTTAATATGCTGAAAAAAATTCAAGAACGAGACATTTTTTAATTATGCACTTTTTGTAGCCCCATGTGCATCGTTTGGATAAATACTTTTTTTCGGCTTAGGGAAAATACATTGTATATAAGGGTTTTTTTTGCGATAAAAAATTTCTTAAAAAGAGATACTATGTGTAGATAGCAGGTTTTGGTTCGAAGAGGTGGATTTTCAATGGGATTTTTCCTAGGCGATTCGCGAGTGGACGCATCGGGACATCAGAATCCCTTAAGGATCCTTCTGAAAAGGTGACCCGAAAATATTTAATTTTTTAATAAAAATTTTGCGAAAAAATATATATATATACATATATATATCATTTTATCTCACGTTTCTGAGATTTGCACAAATACTTCCGATTTGTGGAGGTGTACTTTTCGCGATGCTGCACCCCCTTATCATACGTGGGGGCAGTGTATATACAGAATTGTGGGGGGATGCGGAGCAGCTTTTAAAGCCATTTGTATTTATCTTCATGTCGGGGGGGGGGGGGCACCACCCCCAAACCGCCCCACACCATTTATGCCGTATTATATATATATATATATATATATATATATATATATATATATATATATATATATATATATATATATATATATATATATATATATATATATGTGTGTGTGTGTGTGTGTGTGTGTGTGTGTTTTATAGGTTTATAAACTGCGTGTTTATTTTCAGATTCCTTGTTTCTCTCCATCCATGGATGTGTGAGTGAACCATGATTTCCTCCCGCCCCGTTGCTGCCACCCCGTTCTTTCCCCACTTACCCATTTGCCACCCTTATTATTGATTTGAAAATATATATATATATAATTAATTAATCTTTATTTATTAACAAT
>JASANF010015951.1:0-30912 GCA_030248245.1 Trissonchulus sp. WLG1_4
AGATTCTCAGATTTCTATGTAATTTTGGGTAGGTCGATTTTCCTACGTTAATTTACACTGTTGGGGCAGGTAGGTCGCTTTGACTGGGATTGAGCAATTGCTGTTTTGGAAGAATGTATAAAGCCGAGCTTGCGAAATCAAAACAGTTTGCCCGGGGTGATTCGAACCACCAACCTTCTGATTTGAAATCAGATGCTCAGTAAAAACAAGGCGCTTTACCATCTGAGCCAACCGGGCTTGAGTTGGTGTAGTCTAAAAATTCTGTAATTGCAGAAGCAGAGAATTATTTACGTAAAGCTTACATATTATTACTCTGTAACAATCGAATACATCTTTCTTGATTACAAACTTGGATGAAACATTGTTCCATGCAGTTTACATGCTGCCAGTCCGGTTTGATATACTGACTGATTGGTATAATTGCCAGAACTTTCCATTCTAACCACGTGGATTGTTTGTCGAGCGGATTTATTCTAGCTCAAGGTGGCATAGATTTCGGGTTCGATTCCCAATTGAGAAAACTTTTCGTATTTTTTTAAAAAAGCATATTTTCTCTCTGTGTGAATAAGAGTCATATTAAAATTGAATTGTAAAATACAGTATTAATTACGATAATATTTTTCGCTACTCAGTAGCCGATCTGTGACGGCGGTAATATTACACTTCCTATTGTTGAAAAGTTACGGCAGGGGCTCAATATTGGCGCCCCGGCGTCATAACATAGAATTTTTTACTCAACAAAGTTAACACGGTTCACCAGTAAAACTTTGGAGCAGATCAGCAGTAAATGTGGACATAAATTGAGATTTGAAAATCTTTTTTCCACAAATAATGGCCGCGTTTAATATTTCCTTTGGAATATTGACACTCAAACCTCACAATGTAACCACTTTTCACTCAGCAGAAGAGCTTGTACGTTTAATAACTGTAAAGGGCAATACAACACCGTAGATTATCTGGATGTATACTGTTCATACAAAGTTGATAGTTTGCGGCATGCTGAAATTGCTCAATCAACACAGACGAAAATCAATCTGCACCACAGCCAACAGCCACCAAAACCGGTGGCTACTGGCAATCATCATTACAAATTATTATTGTTATTTTAATTGTAACTTAGACTTAAATTGAAGCAATGGCCTTCACTTTAACTTTAACTTGAATGAAAATGGTTTGACTTTTTTGCCCTAATACATACAGTGGTATGTAGTGGTAGTGTAGGCGGTTAAAAACCTCATTCGGTCATTTTGATGCTGTTTATGTCTGGTAAGGATAGGACTCTGTCTCTTCACGCTCACTACAACTTAGATGATACAGATTCGTCCTAGTCCGTTCAAAGAAACCACTTACGCGGCCACAATTAGCCGCATAATTACATACATAGCTTTTAGAGGCCCAAAATTTTAAATTTGAAAAAAATTGCGTTGAGGAATAATACCTATGTAACTTCGTTGCGTTAACATTAAGAAACATTTTGTTACCGCGGTGACCGCAATTTGCGGCAACACCACGGCGAATGCTCAGCTAATAAAGGCTTGTTTTTGTTCGCTCAAGGTGACGACTGACGAGGCGACAAATAAAAAGGCTCACAAATAGACTTTAGAGGCCCAAAATGTTCAGTTTGAGACGAAATTTTGCAGTCAACGAACACATTAAACTTTGGTTGCGGTAACCGCAGACGTTTTGTTACCGCGGTTACCGCAAAATTTTGCGGTAATTACCGCGGTAATTATCGCAAAAACCGCGGTAATTTTTGCGGTATGCGGTAATGAAAAATCGTTACCACGCCGCCTTGGCGATAGGTTTTATGTCTGTTACTTCGTTGGTCCGTTGCTGACAGAGAAAATAACGAACTAGGGGTCGAAGGGAGTGACGATCATTATTTGAGAAACCAGAAAAAAACCGAAACTGAACGATCAGTAAATACCCTGGGGGTCTCAGCACAAATACCATCTACCGGAATTCAATTCAATCCACCAATGCAAAAAACGCTGAGCACAGTTCAAACAAGTTTTACAGCAACAACCCCGAAATATGTGGATTTCTGCCCACCACAAATGCTGACAAAACAGTACGAATACTGTACCCAGCCGACATATATATACACTCAGGCAAATCAATGTCCAACTGAAACCGGACCGTCAGTAGTTTTCTGTACAACTACTGGAATCACAGAGCCTAAGGAAACCGTTTCATATGGTCGGCAGTTTAATCAGTCTATGGGCCCAGGGGTTACTTTCGCGCCTCCGAGACAATTACCATCGTCCACCCCTAGATTCTGGGAAACGCAAGGGGGCCCCCAAATTGTTCAACATCCCGACTATACCAACATATATGGGGACATGCAATCACAGGCGGGGCAATGTTTTGCTAATGCACAGGTGACAAATTTTGGACCAGCACCAGGGTATATAAACCCCAGCAGCTTTGGTGGGAGATCAGCTCACACGCAACCCCTACCCCCAGCCTATGACCCTCAGAAGCTCCAAAATATGCTCAAGTTTGTGGCGGATCTGCCAGTTTTCGACCACGACTCTGTCAAAATGACCTTCCAAGAGTGGCTGCAGAGCCTTACTATGCGCCTAAAAATGGCAATGGTCCCAGAAAATGATTGGGGACGGGTCCTCTGTTTCAAACTAGGGGGACGGGTAGGCCTGTACGCATCCAAATTGCCCCAAGACACCATCCAAAATTTCACGAGTCTGGTCGAACATTTGACACCTGTGTTTGGGGCTAGAAAGATGACAAAGAGTGACTATTACAGAAAATTCTTGGATAGACGCCAGAGGGCAGGTGAACCAGTCAGAGATTACCTGAGAGAGCTGCAAACCCTAGCACAAGAAATTTGGATCAGCGGGGAAGAGCGGGACACCAATGTGGCTCAGCAAATTTTCAGTGGGGTAATTCCCGAAGTGCAAAAAGTCCTAGCACCAATTTTTTGTGATGGCTCCCCTCCCTTGTCCAAGGTGGTAAATCTGTTAGATCTGGTGTTTCCGATTGGTGGCTCTGACTGGGTTCATGCGGTTAGTGGGGAGAACCCAGGCCAAAAAGGCGGGAATTGGCGTGAAGCCAGAACTTTTGCAAACCCCCCAAGTCGGACCGACAAACCTGGGCCCATAAGACCGTTGTTTACACCCAAAAGAGTCGAAAATTCAGATACGAGCCATGAGTCAAAACTGCTCGAAGCCATACGCGAGCTACAAATTGAAATCAGAAAGAACTCAGAACGAAATGATCGTCACTCCCGAGATCAAGGGTATAGTGGGGCACATTCATCTGAACAAAACAGATCTCCAAACAGACCATACAATAACAATATGGGGCGTAATGGCGGATACCAGGGGCGAGATTCCCCACCCCCGAAGTGCTACAATTGTGGTCGTCTGGGTCACGTCAGCAAACACTGTCGGGCCCCTCGGGAAAACAAAGCGCCGCCCCCCCCCCCCCCCTCTTCGCCTAAACTCGACCCCGGTTTTTTTGGGCAGTCTATTTAATTTCTGGGCTCTTCGATGATCCAGTGGACGATGGAGCCGTAAAAGAATCAGATATCAAAGACATCGGAGACAAAGACTCGGGGATCAAAGACCGACAAAGTCGTCCGGATCAATCCAGTGGTCTTTTTCTTTTAGACTCCAAACGTAGGGAAAGAGCGTCTGTGAACCAGTGCGGTGTGAGTGTGTAGGCGAAATGTAGGTAGTCCCCCTACGTACGCGTCCACCCCCCTCTCCCCCGCCCTTGCGTCAGTTCTTTTGCTTCTTTTGTCTATACGCGACTGTTCGCGTTCCTTCTTGATTTGCCAATAAAGTGTCCTTCTTCGCGATGGCACAAAGAGCAACAACCAGCAAGAAGAGGAAACAAAAAGCCCCCACCGAAAAAGAATCGACGCTTGTGGATCCTTTAGACGACCAGCCAAAGCAAATCTGGGTCATCGAGTCCTACAAAGACCAGGATCGGGCACAGCAATCTCTGGACCGTGTCCAAAACATCAACAAGTACGACCTTCCTTTTTCTCGTGATCATGTCGATGTCCATGTTATTGCAACCATCGCAAAGTGGAACCAGTTCGAAAACCGACTGATCCACAGGCTAACTAGGTCGTCCTATGCTGCGTTCGACATCGAAGGGTCGAATATTACTAACATGGGCATTGCGCCCGAGGCAAGCGTGACGATGATTCAGCTATTGTTTCCACCTTTAGACCTCGCTGGGTATAAAAAGGCTGAAATGTTTTTGATTCTGCCAATGACGATTTATTTCGAGACCCAGGAGTTCGAGAATGTGCGGCGGCTTTTGTCGCTAATCATCCAGTCACCACCATGCGCGCTAATTGCCTCGGGTGCACAAAACGACATGCATCGGCTCGCTCGGGCATACAATGTGGATACGTCCACGTCCCTCATTTCACTGAGTCATCTGTGGAATTACCTAGGCGATAAATATAAGCCAACGGAGGGACTATGCCCATTCGATGGGGCGGTCGAGCAAAAGTGGGAGCCATGCAAGACAGATGCTGGGCGTTTATGGTTTCAACACCACTTTGGGGTCGACGATATATTGCCAAAGAAAAGACCGGAGTTCGTTCCGATCCCAAGCCCAGAATGCATGATCTACGCCATCAAAGACATCTGGTTCGTCTATACCATCATTGAAGAGCTCGTGAAGGTGTGCCGACCATCAAAGATGGAATTTACCGACATGCTTCAGAAGATCTGCGTCAGGCTCTCTAACCGTGAGCACCTACCAACTACGCTCAAGATCCTGGAGCGCTTTGAGAAGCCAAAGCTGTCGGATATGAGCCGGGGCGTGTACTTGACGAGCCGATACCAGCGGATCAAGGTGACGCAGCAGCTTGCCGGGGACAACATCAAGTGGCCAGACCTGTCCAACCCAGTCTACCATCGGGTACGGCGGCAGTGTCTGAGGGATTATGCAGTTTTACGCTATGATGACAGAGTCGAGCCGAAGACAGCCAAACAGAAGAAGATGTGGCGTGAGGCTCAAGACCTGTTGGAAGAAGAAGCTGCAGAGCTGCGCCGGGAAAGCCACGAACTGCTACCAGAAGGACCACCACCAGAGGTCCTTTCAATGCCATCAGACCCGGATGCCTCCGAAACGTCCAGCGGAGAGAGCGAAGCTGTCGTAGTCCATCTGTCGGCACGCCAAAAGCAAGCGAACGACCAAAACATCAAGAAATGGCTCGAACAGATACCGCCAGAGGAAGTTGTTGTGCAGTTGGAGCACATTGAGCCGGAGCCAGAGCCAGAGGAGGAACCAATGCCAGAAGAGCCGGAGGAGATGGAAGGGAGCCGCAGTGGCGGAGCTACAACACCAATTCTGAGAGTGGTAGAGGAGACAGAAGAGGTGTTCCAAAACACAGGTGCGACGACGGTGGTCCGAGAAGATCGAACGGATCCAACGTGGAGACTAAGACGAACCAGATCAAGGTCGCAATCTTCACTAACCAAGGAGACCGTGAGAATGGTGATCGAGTCCATCCAACAGCAGAAGCGAAAATTGGAGCCAGAGGAGCGGAAGAAGACGATAGAGGAGCTGGCACAGGACGTCAATGTGGCCTATGAGGCTTTCAAACGACGCAAAACTGGAGAGTCAGCACCTGCTACTATCTTGCCAACGACATCGGCAATTCCGCAGCTGCCTCAAATTCGTGTCCGTCAACCAGAGTTAGCAGCTGTTCGGCCTATTGGTCGGGGTCGTGGAGCCCCACCGAGTATCCAGATGCCGACTCCTCGCTTGCCAGGGCTCGAGCATATTCGCACTGTGTGGGTACCACCTACCGGACCTCTTGCCCTTCAGCGTTCACCTGGAGGCACAGCTGTGTGGGTGCGGGTACCTAAGTCACCAGAGGAGCCACCACCGCAGGAAGTGTTAGTGGAAGTTGCACCCAGTGTCGAGCCACTACCACCACGGCCGATTCCGCCAGCGCATGTTGATCCAGAGGTGATCGATCTTGAAGAACCACCTGTAGTCATCACTCTGGAATCAGATGAAGAAGAACAACAGCCGTCAACATCTACGGCAAAGGTCATCACTGGTTTGGGCAGAGGAAGGAAGCCAGAGAAGGCGGAGAAACCCGAACCAGTATCCCAAGAACCTCCGACGAAGCCAAAACCATCAGTTAAAGAACCTCCGACGAAGCCAAAACCACCATCGGTGGAGCTACCAACGAAACCAAAGCCAAAGGAGGAAAAATCCCTCACCAAGATGGCCGAGCGGCCTGGGTTATCCAAAGAGTTCTTGGAAAGGCTCGCCAAGCCGAAGGTGCCTCTCACCAAACCCAACGGCAAAACAACCGTGAAAATGCTGCGCTATGCTATAGCGAAAGTGTGTGGGAATTGGGTACCCAGATGGTTCCGTAGATATTCGGAAGCAGCGTGTTGGGGCCTAATCCGAGCAGCAGTGCCGAAGCCGTGGGGAAAGCCCTATACATCGTTTGATCCGATTCAAGGATCCGAGGGCATGGAGGTCTACGTCCTCGAACGGGAGTACCAAGCAGAGCAAGAATGGCACATTTGGCTCGATGAATGGGGTATGGCTCGAACGGAATACGTTCGCATACCGGCATGTCTGGACCCCTTGGAAATCGATATCCCTTGGGAAAACATGCCCATCGGCCTGGTTGACTTGGAGAAAGATCCACGAGTCAAAGCCCTATGCTCTGGATGGGAAAAGGTCGATACCGGCGAGGACGAATCCATCGAAGAGCCTACGGTAATCCAAGCCGGAGGTGTCACTGAAGAGGGTACGCCTGTCATCCGTGAACTGTTGGGAGAAGAAGCCGAAATCGAACAGCAACCAGCAGTTAATATTACGGAGGAAGGGAAGCATGACCGTCCAGAACCAGAGGTTGAGCACATGGTGGAACAGTTTGAGGAGGCGGAGGATAAGCCAGATGGCCCACTCCCGGGTGAGCTACCACCTTTGCAAGCAGCGGAGGAGGAGAAAGGAGATCTCCAGGAGCAGGTTCAGGAGCAGTTGGTGGCGGTGGAGCTGGACATGCAGAACCTGAGTACGGAATTTGAACCGTTACCAGGAATTTCAAGAAAGAACTTGCAAAACGGACTAAATGGGAAAGGGTCAATCTTCGTAGGAGCTGAATGGCTTGTGACCTACGGAGTACCGCACGAAACCCATGGTCCTGAAACAACAACCAAATACTATCAGCCAAACGTCCGGTTCTTTCGGGATCCGTTTTACGGCCCAATGGATCCACCAGTCCATCGTCTCGCAGCGGGTTACGTGATAACGCCAAGCGTGCCCAACAACAAGGATCCATACATCATGCGACCGAAATTGACGGAGATGGAGGCCGATGTACCAGCGACAGTGATGAACACAGGGAACATCACAGAATTGAGAGTTCCTGTGAAGTGTTGGTCATCACAGAACCGATGGCAAATTCTTCAGATTCCACCGACTCGAAATGGGGATAACCCACAAACCACAGGGGATGTTCACCCCATAGCAGTGGAACTGGAGTCCATCTTCCGACAGTGGGCACAGCAGGGCAATCACCGAATTCAGCGTCATTTGGCGATTCCGAGCGAGAAGCTGAACCTCATCGAACGAGCATGTCTCCGGAAATTCGCAGCTTGTATCTTGTGGAGTTTCCATGACCGGGAACTAGAGGACCAGGAACAAACGAGTGATCCGTACGACCGTCCAGTGCTACGGCCGAGGGACAACCGAATCCTCCGATTGTTCATCCCAGCCTTGTATTCACGTGATGGTATGTTAGCCTACAAGCCGATCTACATCGAGGCATGGGCTACCAGCCGTGATGCGGCATTGGGAACAGCTCTCGGGGTAGTATGTCCATCTATCCATCTGGTCCCCGAGCTGATGAACATGACCGTCAACTGGAAACTGAAACGAACCAAAGGATGGGCACGGAATCTGCTGATTTATGCAGACTGCCTGCAAGAAATCCTGATGGAGAAGGTCAAGGAAGCCAGACAAGAACGACGACCGCGACCTCAGGTCTATGGCTTCTTCACCAAGATCTTCAGTTTCTCTAACCATCATGTGGTCATGGAGGAGGTCCCACAACCGGCCAAGCCAAAACCCAAGCACCCCCAGCAGCAAGCTCGATCGTTCAATTACGAAGGGAAGCAGTTCTATTGCGGAGAAGAGGTCTACTACTATGAGAAAGCCAGCAAAGGCTATGGACTCATGGATGTAGCTGAGACCCTCGCATGCGCGTCATCACCGGGCCAATGCAAACGAATGGGTGATCAAAACCTGCCCGAGAAGAACGTCCGAGCCACGGTGTGGTACGAAGTGTTGGCGTTCCCCACGATGTTCAAGATCTGTTTGCATCGGGCACGGCAGCTCCCAACGGTCAAGGACGATCTGCGCAACTCGCGTCTCGACGTCATAGTGGAAGCGAGCCCATACGACCGACGTTGGGGAATTGGCGTCCACTTTAAGGACTACGCGCGACTGCGAAAAATCGAGCAGTTCGAGGGGAAGAACTGGCTGGGCAAGGCTTGGATGGTTGTGCGGGACTTACTGTTTCCTGAGTTCCTAACCACGGCCACTCGTCAGCGATTACAACAACTATATCGCGAACGCCTACAAGATCGGCGTAACAACCCTAACAAAGAGTGATGGAGAGGAGGAGAAGACGACGTCAAGCGCAAGGACCCGGTCGAACAATCTGTCTATCGGGGCTTATCAGCCGGCCTTGTGCCGAAGCGTCGTCACCTATCATCTTGTTACTTGACGTGCCACTCGAACAAACTGTCCGTCGGGGCCAATCAGGTGTGCGGGTGGAGTAGCTTGATGGTAGGTATAACGACCACGGAGTTTGACTTGAAAGTGAAAATTGTTTAAAATTATTTGTAAATTTGTATTGGTCTACTTTTAATGTTGTTTATGGTGTAATGCCCGAATTAATAGTGTAACAGTGTTATATTTTATATATGGAAATTGATTGAAATTGTTGTTGGATTTTTAATGTTTTTTTTATCTGGCATAAATTATTATAAATAAACTCTCGACGTTGATGGTTTCACCTATAGTGTATGTGTGTGGGCTCGGCCACTCTGTCTATCGGGACTAATCAGGTCCGTGCATGTTACTGTAGGTGTGGAATGATTGAAGTTGGTGAACTGGTTACGTACTTGGAGCTCGAACATTCTGTCCAACGGGGCTAATCAGGTTCTAGGTAGCGTAGCTAGGAGGTAAAGGAGTGAGAGTTAAAAGGAGCCTAATTTAGACTAATATTCTCGGACGTAACTGAGTCTAGGTGCCAATGCCTCGGCTAATCTACCTTGGTGTAGGTACCTAGTAATTTATATCGGCTGTGACGTGTATTGGTACTTGGGCTAGGCCGAACTGTCCGCCGGGGCACCACACTGGTCCAAAGTACCTGTTGTACATCTGAGTTATGTGACTATTGATGCAGCTGGGTCTGTGAGGCTAGGCCGATCTGTCCGCCGGGGCAACAATCTGGTCTCACTTGCTTGGTTGTATCGCGCGGAAGGATTGCATTATCGTGTAGTCTAGAAGCGCACAGCGTGTAGCTGAAGAGGCGCGTCTTAGGTTATAGTAAGTGATAAGACGAACTGTCCATCGGGGCTCAATTTGTCATTATCTGTAGCTTGAGCGAGTCTTGGATCTTACCTAGAGGAGATAAGTGAGGTAGTCGAACGATCTGTCCATCGGGGCTCAACCAGCTACCAAACGGTTCGAATCCGGGTGTAGGTCTGTCAGTTATATCGCTGTCAAACGCGATTGAGCCCATTTTTCAAACCGTATCTACCGAGTAGGCGACCTAATCGTAGGACGCAGTATGGTCTCCTCGGTCCAGGTGCCTTCGGGTACTTGGACTCATAGGAGGCACCCAACCCCCAGGGACTGTCGTCTCTACGCGGGTGCCAGGTGGCATAATTCATCGTTTCATACTGTAGAAGGCGAACGTGCCGAAACTAGGTTATCGCGTACCTAGGGCGCCGACGCCGGATATCTGGGTACAATAGTTAAAATCGGAGCAATAGTTTTGTTTGTGATAACTATGTGATGTATAGTATGTAAACTAATAGAGCTTAATACTGCCAAAGCTAATACTGGTATTTTTCGTTTATTTTACTTAACTACTAGCCATAATATATTGCTCAATTTTTCCAGTTAATAGTGTAAAATGTACCTAACCCCTTTTTCTTGTAGTAGAAACTAGAAAAGTAAAAAGTAACATAGTCAAAAGTACAAAAAGATTGTTTTCATCGAGTTTATTGTTGAAATTAACAAAGAAGCCTCGGAATGAGCACTCCTTGTAGGATACTTAACCTCCCCCCCCCCATTTTCTTTGTTGGTAGTTAGTTTGATTTAGTTTATATTGTTTAACAAAAAGTCTCGGAACGAGCACTCCCTGTACTATACCTAATTTGCCGTTCCATTTCAGCTTTAATTTTTTTTTTTTTTTTTCTTTTGATTTAATTCAAAATTTTTTTTGCTTTTTTTTTTTCTATCTTAACCTTCTTTTCCCCACGTTGTCCTTTATGTTTAATTTTCACTACATTGTTTCGTTTAGTTTAATTTGATTTATTTCATGTTCTAAATTTTTGGTTTAGTTATTCTAATTTGGTTTGTAAATTTAGCTAAAATGAGCCTAATGGGATCTTTTGACTCTAATTTGAGCTACTAAAATGGGGCCCAAATTTCTATACAGTTTGTTAATAATACTAATTTTTGGTTGTGAGTAGTCTTTTCAAATACGCGCAAAGCCAACCGAAATTGTGGGGTAATCTGGGTGGAGTTTACGATTTATACGGGTGTATCTGAGTTTTGTCTAAGGGGTATAAAGAAATTAATTTAGCTGACTTGGTCGAGTTTAATTCAATACGGGTATATTTTATGGGGTAAAAAGAGAAATTGATAGCAGTATAAAGTATGAACCAAGCAGCAGTTTAAAGATACACACGATATAAAACAGTCCCAACACAGTTGCACTGAGTGACCACAAACAGGAGACACGTATGAAAGGCTGGCAGAACAGCCCAGTAAACGGGACAAACGTACGAGCACTTTCATACATACTCAAAAAGTATTGGCACAAGTTTCTGATAGCAAGAACGCGATGCAACAGTGTAGGGTTATATTGCTTAGAGCAATCCGAGGTGTAGGTTGATAATAGGTTTCACGGCCAAAATTTTTCCGAATTACGGTTCTGAGCAATTGCCGTTCAGTGTCGTGCCATCCCAGACAGTAGTTACCCCAACGAAGGTAGTTTACCAAAATTGTGCATAAAGCGCCTGTTTCAATGATATATTTTAAAAAGCAATTAACACTACTATAACATTTTTTACGCTTAGGACATCCTATGCCGAATTTGGGGTCGTACTGGCTGGAAGACTGAGAAAAATTAACGATCTTAAAATTGAAGGCGTGTCATTTGATTTCTTTTATACATAAAGGTAGATATTGCTTGTAGCAACCTGTTGGTGTATGTGTACAACAGGTGCAACGCGCGTGCGTAAGTAATGGTAACGATACTGGTAGGTATGAGCCGAAATTGTTGCACACGATAAACCCGATTAAAAGGGGTGATATCGAAATTATTTGCCGAAATTTGGAATTGTAAAGACGAAAGATATGACTTTTGATTTAGTGAAAGTCTCAGAACCGTAACGCAGCACGTAGAAATTGTCATACTATCTGCATAATTTGCTTTGGGTCTTATTTCATGGGTTTGCCGCGACTAAATTGAATTTTTTTAACAAAACTAAGTAGTTGGGCTGAAAAAGAGAGCTAATGGTAGTTTGATTTATTCTATCTTCGAGAATCTAACCGAAATTATAACAACTAACCGGTGTAAAGACGGTTATTGTAGTATTTGTATGTTTTGGTAATAAAAATTTGTCTGGATTTTATTTCGAGCTTTGAAATTAATGAGGAATTTTAAAATTCTATAACTAATCTGTTGTTTCTTTTCCTAAGGTAGTAGGTCCTTGACGCCCCCACTGGCTCCTAATATAACCAAAGACTTTGAAAAACTTTAAAATAAGCTATACCTGATTTAAACTCAACGTAGCTGTCAGGGGAAAGTTTAAAAATGAATTCGGACTGAAATCCCATGGGTAGTATGAGTGAGGCCGGAGTTGGATCGCGACCAACAAAGGCATAGTTGTGTATGAGTGTGTGGGTGAACTAACTCACAATTGAGCTTTTATAGTTTCGGATAATCGGATTCTTGTAATGGTTAGCACTCTGGACTTAAAATTCCAGCAATCCCTAGTTCTATCTACTGAGACCTGAGAGGGGGGCAAGAAAATTGTGTTAAAATTCGTAAAGAGTATCAAAATTCAGTCGTTAAAGTATTTGTTTGTTTTACTGTTTGTTTTTATCTTATTATGCGAATGTCTAAAATTGTTCAAAATTGGTCTAAATTAGTATTCTGAACCGGGGCGCCAAAGCCGAACCTAAAATCTAAAGCTGATGTTGATCGTTATAATTCATAAAGTCAAAACTGTTGTCGAAAGAACTTTTGAAAGTGAAATTGCTTTGGGAAGAAATAGGCAAATTCTGTGGGAATGGTTTGTGATTTAGAATGCTGTGTTTAAGCTTTTTCTACCGGAGATTACGCCAAAATTTTAGGGACTTGTTTTATTATTCGTTGTATTGGTTAATCTGTTTGTATAACTTGTTATCACTTGTTTTTATCGTTCCGAAATTGTGTCACCATGTTCTAATTCGAAATTGTTATGTGTTTTTATGTTTCGTTCTGAAAATATTTGCAGTGGAAATGCCCACATCCCCTGGTGGCAACCCGAGTGTCATGTATCAGAGCTGTCGAGACGCCACCTCTGCACAGGGGGGCACCTGTTGGACTAGCGAGGGCTGCCACTAGTGGAGGTTGACATTTCCACGACGAGAAATAGTCTCTTTATACTCTAAAATTTACACAATTACCGCGCGCACATCAAAAACGCAATTTGGCAATGTTTGTTTCATTATTTTACAGCTTCTCTTTTGTGTACTGATCACGTGAGGCAATGGCTTTGCATTGCTTTGCTGATGCAATAAGTGTCACGTGGCAGCAAGCCAAGCCAGGAGCTAAAGTTTCTCCATCATGTTTACAGAAATTATAAGATCTACTCTTTAAATTCCAAAGTTGCACATTGCCGAATTGTTGGAAAATTACACACACACAGTAGGGCTCTTTTATTTGCTATTGTACAGTAACGGGGCTGAACTCTGATAGTTTCCCAAATTGACTTCGTTCTAGCTCTCGCTTCCTTTAGTGTAGACCCCAGGCTTGTCCGACGAGTACGGTCGGTTTTTCCCCTCTCTCTCCCGACAGCAAAATTCATCAGGATGGGTATGTTTTGCACGTAAAACGTAGGGAAATATTTTGAGGCGCTTGGCGCATTTTATTACTCTTGTGAGTTCTCCCCTTCATGTTTTGTTCCTAAATTTCTGCCCACTGTTCTGCTTTTAATATTCCGTCTGCCCCGTGTCAGTAAATTGCTACCTTTTATGCTGTTGTGCCGTAAGGCTAGCCTAGCGTAGTCTAGTGAGTTAGTTGCCGGCCGTAGTCAGGCCGTGTAGGCTTTGTGGTTTCCCCATCCGCCTGTGGTGGAACGGCCCTGTCAGTTGAGTGTTTTTCCAGGCGACTGATCCGTAAAACCTAGCTCGAAACTAGGCGTTATTCGCTGAATTGGGAGACGTAGGCGACGGTCAAAACCTCCGTTAGCGCTCTGCGCATTTTCTAAGAGCCTCCATTAGTCCCCCAGTTCAGGGTTTAACAATATAATTTTTCCCGCCAAAATACTTAACTAAAGTAAACCAGTTATAACCAGAGTGGTACTTTTCCCGCCAAAAAAATTAGCTAAAGTAAGCCAGTTATGACATGATTTTCCCGCCAAAATTTAAATCACTTACAGTACCGCTCAGAATCAACGACCTACTGATGCCGGCTTCGGCATCAATTTTTGGGCCATCGAAGCCGGCATCATTTTCTTCTGGCATCACTGATGCCGAACTCACTGAAGCCACGCAGGCATCAGTGACGTCAAATTTTCGGCTAGCTGGGCAGCGTGGAAACTTGTGGTTAGGCCTACCCTACGGTTCTCAAATAGCTAGTTTTACTACCTCACATTACTACGGCTAAAATGTTTCGTGCAGCTTGGCCGGCATTTCGCCCTGCCAGGCGTGTGCGTAAGTTTGTCAGGCAGTCGGTGTCGGCTAGCGGTGACCTGTTGACCTTTCTACACTGACCACATGCAGGCGCACGGATGCAGGCGGGGGCACGAAGGATAATGGATTTTTTACAACAGGTTTCAGGCTGTCTTACGTTCAAATTCGGTGAATTTCATTGTTGGTTTTTCATTGTCACAACTCACAAGAAACCGATTTCACATGTAAAGTAATGTCCCAGACTATTCAAACCCATCAGAGCCCTCACCCCAGCCCGCTAGAATTTTGCTGGTGCAGTTTTGATAATTTCCGAAAGAAAGCTGGAAAGAAAGCCAGTGAAAGAAGTTAAAAGGCTTGATTCACATATTGAAACAATGGAATTTAGTTCTTAGTTCCAAAATTGATGTATCGAGATAATTAATTGAATTAAAATATTACACAAAGTTTACAATAGATAGCTTTATAAGTGCTACGATCACTGAACATGATAAAATGCTTCTACACTAAACTGATAAAATAAAGGTTAGAAATTAATGCATCTTATGTATGGTTCAACTTTTTTTCACAGGTGAACAAACATTTCTTCAACAAATTCGAAAAATTTCACAGCATCGGGACTCGGGAGTCACATACTTTTTCCTCTCATCTTCTGAACTATATATTTTTCTCAGCTTCAAATATGTTTCTCCTTCTTCGAAAATTATCAAAACTGCACCCGCAAAATTCTAGCGGGCTGGGGGGGGGGGGGGCTCTGATGGAATTGAATAGTCTGAGACATTATTACGCGGCGGCCTCAGCCGCCGCGTATATACTATATTACAGCAGCAGAATTTAACACGTATCTTCTGCTGCTGTGTATTAATGCACTGGAGAAGTAGGTAGGTCCAAAATTACATGTAATGTGTGTGCGTGTCTGTTCTTGGTGTGTGTTAATCTGTGATCTCAGTAAGTGTACAAGAGCACACAGTACCGACAGACACAAATTGTCACAGCGCACAGATCATCGCACAAGTGTAATGCTGGTGAATATTTTATACAGAAACACTAATATGACAAAACCTGGCACAATAATGGCAAACCATGCTGTTCCAAATAAGATGTAAGCAAAAGCAAGACACCATGCGATTGCCTGCCATTTAGCCATAACAAGACTCTGATGTCAGCGCCTAATTTCGCTTCGGAACACACCTTGCGGGCTCTGATCCGCCGTTTAGGAGATTATGCGTCAGAGTGAAATCGAATTTTAGTTTTTACAATAGTTACCATAGAAACAACTGAGTACTAAATACTCCGTGAGCTCATAAATGAGCGCTGAGGTAAGTATTACTGTAACAAATTGATTTCATATTTGTAATTCCACAATCACTGATTAACCCTGTAATGCTCAAAGTATCTCTCTCTCTCTCTCTAGTCAACCTCCGTCGACACCTTCTAGTTTTTTTGGCCACTGCTCGGGCTACCTGCGTCGTAGAGAGATCGCTAAACCACCATTCGATAGAGAATTTGATGGTGAACAAAACAAGATGAGGTCGATTAGGAGTCTAAGACGGACGCACCGTTTTTGAATTATAAACGCTCAAACTTGAAAATTTGTGAACAATTTGCGCCATCGCTCAGCGTACCTCACCCTAGGGTATTACCACAACAATTGTGCCCATGCCATAGTTGAATATTAGAAGTAAACTACATTGTGCCCAGTTTCTGATGGACAGAAAGTTGACTGCCGAAGTTGGCAATCGAAATTCATTATATTGCCATAAAAAAAGTACTACTTTTGCGAAGAAAAAAAATCAAATTTGCCCACTGTTTAAATAAGCATAGATTTTGTTGTGTGGCAATGAAGACTAAAAATTGCAAACTTATACAAAGGTCTACGTTTCCAGAAAAAACAGTTCAAAGATCCGCTCACTAGAATAAGCTAGTCAAGTTACACAGCCCCAGATTTGGTAGTTCATCATGAGATATCTCACATGATCCACTGGGCGTTAAAGGGCTAAACTTAGAATTGAAACTTAACTTGAAAGCACGATATAGCCACGAAGACATGTTCATATATATAGCTGTGCGTCATGTTACGAAAAGTGTTGCTTTAAAAGTTTTTCTGCCGCGTTTTATATTCGAAGAATATCCTCGGTCATCTAAGCATGTCCCACTGAAATTTAGGTATCAACAATTAGTTAAACCTTACTCGCAAAACGTGCTTGTTTTACATTGTAATTCATTTTCTTGTGACGATGAAAAACCAACAATGAAATTCACCGAATTTGAACGTAAGACAGCCAGAAACCTGTTGTAAAAAATCCATTATCCTTCGTGCCCCCGCCTGCATCCGTGCGCCTGCGTGTGGTCAGTGTAGAAAGGTCAACAGGTCACTGCTAGCCGACACCGACTGCCTGACAAACTTACGCACACGCCTGGCAGGGCGAAATGCCGGCCAAGCTGCACGAAACATTTTAGCCGTAGTAATGTGAGGTAGTAAAGCTAGCTAAGTGAGAACCATAGGCTAGGCCTAACCACAAGTTCCCACGCTGCCCAGCTAGCCGAAAATTTGACGTCACTGATGCCTGCGTGGCTTCAGTGAGTTCGGCATCAGTGATGCCAGAAGAAAATGATGCCGGCTTCGATGGCCCAAAAATTGATGCCGAAGCCGGCATCAGTAGGTCGTTGATTCTGAGCGGTACTGTAGCTACAGAAAACCAGTTTTAACCTAACTTATTACTTTTTTTGCCAAAAATTTAAAATAATACTTAGCATTGAAACTGGTTATGACTGGTTAATACCTTCAATTCCCATATAAACAGCTTCAAGACACTAACCGTTCAGTCGTGTAGTGAGCATAGGTAGCGCAATGCAACCACAAGTTTCATTAAGCTTCTATAAACAATCAAAATTTGTCAACATCAAAGTGGAAGTTAAGGAACACCTAGGATTACTCCCCAACAAATTGGAGATAAGTGACAATCGGTCCCCAGCACAGGGGGATTAACACAAACCGATCCCCAACATAAAAGGGATTAAGAACACTCCATCCCCAACATACGGGAATCAAAACAAGATTATGTGCCCAACAAGAATGGGATTAAGTTGGTTGGTCCCCCACATACGGGGATTAATGTCATCGGTCCCCAACATAATGGGATTAAAGGCAATCGGTCCCCAACATATGGGGCTTAGAAACAGTTGGTCCCCAACAATGTGATTAGGATTAAGGTAAAACTAGGATTAGTCCCCAACATATGGGGCTTAGAAACAGTTGGTCCCCAACATAATGTGATTAGGATTAAGGTACAACTAGGATTAGTCCCCAACATATGGGGCTTAGAAACAGTTGGTCCCCAACATATTGTGATTATGATTATGGTACAACTAGGATTAGTCCCCAACATACATCGGACTAAGTACATTCCATCCCTAACATAAAAGGGATTAAGTAATACCAACCCCAACTAAGGAATTTATAGCCAACCCCAACATGAAAGGGATTAAGGATTTTTAGTCCCCAACATATGGGGATTGACAGCAATCGGTCCCAGACATAAAAAGGATCAAGCAAATTCTAACCTCAACATACGGAGATTAAGAAGCGGGGATTAAGGTATTTGGTCCCAACAAATTACGATCAGGGCCTTTCAGTCCGCAACATAAGAAGGATTTTTGTTCCCCAACAAGATGGGATTAAAGGGAAACCCCAGTACTGGCTATGGACAAACCTGGATAAAGGATAAACCTGGATAAAGGATAAATCCGGATAAAGGATAAACCCGGATACAGGATAAACCCGGATAAAGGATAAACCCGGACAAAGGATAAACCCGGATAAAGGATAAACCCGGATAAAGAATAAACCCGGATAAACCCGTCCCCAAAAAAACCGGCCCTGAAAAACTCACCCTATACTACTGACATGGGCAGGCCTTTTAGAATTGGCTGTTTTTTGATTGGATGATCAGCAGACATCGATCACTAATATGCAAATTAGTTTTGTATCATCAGTCAACTCAGTCTGCAAGCAAAAGCCCACAAACATGCTCGATGTAGGTATTGTGAATGATCATTAGAAGCTAGGTTTGTTTGTCTACGGTTTAGTCTGGGCTCCTGGTCGTACGGCGTAGTCTGGGCTCCTGGTCGTACGGTTTAGTCTGGGCTCCGGGTCGGACGGTTTTGTCCGAGAATACTATATTTTTACTTTTGTACTTTTGTGTCCGGTCTCGGGTTTACTAGCATATCTCAGCTCCTACTGCCTGATCGTACATTTTGTTCGGTTCCGGATTGTACTGGCTTGTCTGGACTACGGGTTGTACTGCTCATGCTCTGTTTATCACTATAGGCTTCTCGGCATTTTGTTTTGTCTCCTATATATGTTACGTCGCACTTGTAACGGTTGTAAAAAGTAATAGACAATTACAGGGACATTATCCTCTCCGGGAAGGAACCTTGTCCCTTTTAGGGGCAACTTGTTTCAATTCATACTTTTTCGGGCAAATGGATAAAGGTGCGATTCATGCTTCTGAGCCGCATGTCCGTTTGTCCGTATGCCCTACAATTTCGGGCAGAGTTGAACTGAATTTTAACTTTGCCGGACGAACAAAGTGAAATTATGCCGTTTAGTACGGATGAACGGACATGAAATGAAAGTATGAGTCAGGCGGTCGTTCTGTCGTTCATTTTGTCCGGATGTCCGTTCGTCCGTTTGGCGTTTGCCCGTATGTCCCAATGTCTATGTAGAAGTATGAGTCGAGCCTAACACGACAGTTTCTTGTGGCTTTAAAGCGATACCTTCGCCCGAAATTTTAGTTCCTGCTGACAGGTGATTTTTATATCATTTGATAGCTTAATGTTACAGGTAGGACCTCACTGATCCACTGTTGTCAACCTTTGCCGTTTTTTATTAAACCCTCCATTAAATTACGCGTAAGGCCCGGTTCATAGTTGTCCGTAAGGGCTGTCCGTGTCCGTAAGAGAAGTTTGATTCACAGTTGTCTGGATGTCCGTAAGAAAGAACTTGTCCGTGAGTGTCCGGATGTCCGGAAGTCAAGTGGAATTCAGTTCAACTTTTGTCCGTGACAGATGCACATAGGGGGGGGGGTAGGGGGGGTATCCCCCCCCCCCCCCCCCCCCTGAGGGGGGTCGGCACCCCCCCTCAGACATCCGGCACCCCCCCCTCAACCCCCTACCCCCCCACTGATGGCCAAGAAAGCGCCCAAAAAATGCGTAAAAAGTTGAAAAATTGCGAAAAATTTTCGCCTGCGGCGAAAAAAGTATTACAAAAATCAGTTGAAAATCGAAAAATTCTGAAAAATTTTCGGCTGTCGCCGAAAAATGACCAGAACTAGGGACCACCCCCCCTTCCGCCAGGGGTCGGGCACCCCCCCCTCGCCGATTCACCCCGTGCATCTCCGTGTCCGTAAGAAATGAGCCCATCAGATTAAGCGATAGCCTTTATAGTCACGTCCACCGTCCACGTGTACTTACGTGCCCATAAATTTAAGCCGCGATTATAAAATGTGGACTTTGTCGTAATTTCAGCTCAGTAGCTCGCTTCTAGTCTTTGTTGAACGTTTTTATTGATTTTTTGAAACGCTCTTCTCGTACGTATACTAATGAGCAGGAAATGTGTGGGTTCACATTGTCCGTAGTGTCCTTAAAAGTATATATAAATTAATGCTGCTTACGAACACGGACACTTCCGGACTAGTATGAACTAGGCTTAAAAATAAGTATATCAGTTTACTGACGTTTTTCCTGTTGGGCCACAGTCCAACAGGTCTTTAATTTTGATTCTGGTATCTTAACACAGTTCTAGAGTTAAAGTGTCGATGTGCGGAGTCTGTTTTACACGTTGTCTACCGTTGCTTTGCATCTGTCACAATAAAATGCCTGTTAATGTTCAGTTAGTTGCTGCTTTTGTGGTTGCTAGAAAGTAATTTGAAAATGCAAGTGTGTCAAAAAGGAATCCATTAGGAATCGACGATGTCACTTCAGGTTTACAAACCTAAGAAACTACCACTCGACCACACTGATCCACACAGACCTGATGCTTCACTAAGTAGTGATCATAATTCTATTAAAACCCGGCAATACTATGCTGCTTGCTTTCAAACGGACACAACAGAAAAACTACAATTTTAAAATTTTCTGAATATCATTTCATTAGTGAACATGATGAATTAACAGAAATCAATTTAGTTGATAATTTGCACTTAATCAGCACCTTCCAAGTTTCAATTGCCAAAAAATTTTGACTCCGATTTTGCAGTTTAACTGACTGCAAAAGGAGAAGCTATTTATAGGAAATCTGTAAATTCGGAAAGTACACTTTCGCTGGCCCAACAGGTTTACGATGGCCTCTGGCCAATAGGGTTGTTTTGATGCGACCCATTTTCAATTGATTTGATTTGATTTGAGGTGGGCTTCTCAAAAATCAATTGATTTGATTTGATTTGATGCATCAAAAATCAAAACTGCATCAAAACTAGTTTTGATTTGATGCAGTTTCCTCATCAAAACAATCCTACTGGCCAATGTGCTTAGAAGTGTATGCTTGATACTTACTGAATACTTTTGCCGAAAACTTAGCTTGTTAGCCTTCAACCTCATACCAATTCACACAATATATACTTGCATATAATTAACGGCTCCTACTATTTGGCTTGCTCCCTTTTTAGACAATTTAACTTCCAGATAGTCACTATCCGTGAATTCTCTAGCCTTAAGGCCGGTTCACACGAGGCAACGCGATTTTCAGGCAATCTGCAAGCAACGCGCGTTGGTTGGAAGTTGCTTGCAAAAATGCGTTTACATGAGGCTATTTTCAAGCAACCGATCACCAGGCAACCAGCAGGCAACAGCCAATCAAATTTGAGCCAGCCAAAATTTCAAACTGGCGGTTGTTATTGTGCTACATGGAGTTGGTTGGCTAGGCGCCTCGAGTTCGGTTTGCAGACTTCTACCCAATCGAAAACAAGTAGGCCCCTAAAAGAGGCAATTTCCGCCGTGGTGGCGCAAAAAGCACAACGTATATTTATATACTAATACCATAAACGCAAACTATGTTGGTCATATCACGGTCACTTCTTAACCAAGGCTCACTACGGCTGTCTGCCAAATCGAGGTCACTTTTTGGGTCAAAGAAAACTCTGTTTATATTATGTTGCTATGTCAAAGTCAGGTTCCGCATACACGTTAACTCAGTATCTTGGTCACATCACTCACTCACTTTTTGGGTCGAAGTTACCGCAGTGTGTGGGGCGTGGCCCAAACCAAAGCAATCCAATTTCTGAACAAAATCAGCTAATTGTTCTGACCACTTTTTGGTCATTATGTATTTGACCAAGGCTAAGTTGGTCATAACATGCCTGCGTGTAATCAATGCTCACGTACGAGTTCGAGCCAAACCAAACCTTTTGATTTGATTTTGCTGAAAAATAAGGTGTTTTGGCTGAAGCTAAAGACTAACTGAAAGATGTAACTTTGAAAAAAACTAAGCTATAGAAGTTGGTACATATTATAGCGTGTAGGGATACACACGGATTATAGCGGCAACAATTAGTTACATAAGGTGTTACACTCGGATTTTAGTCCTTAAAAATAGGTATATATAGCCCTTAAAAATATAGAGATCACGTAGACGTAGATCACGTAGACTTGGGTCTCGGGTTGATTTGATTTGGTTGTCAGATCGTGTTTTGTTTTGTGTGCTGGGTACCACAATGTGTATGCCTTCGTAGAGTACGGTGTTTAGTCTGCAAACCGTTTGTCGCTTCGCGCCTATATTTACAGAGTTAGAATTACGCACAAACAAACTCTTCTTGTCGGTACTTCGACAGCACTCGGCAGTCGCTATTACCTACTGGCTACTAGGCTACGTCCTTTGTAATTTACACCCTAAATCCAGGTACTAACATTTCTTTGAACTGAAAGGAGTATTGGGCTAGTCTAAGCTCCTTGCTGCTTCCATTCGTTTGTAAGTCTGTGGCCTGCACCGATTAATTTAGGTACTGCAGTGGATCAACATTCTACAAAGTCCAGTCATCCGGATAGGCGTAGGTATTTTGCAGCAAATTTTCAGTTTCGGCTCCTGTCTTTGCTGATTGCTTCCTAGTCCTTTCAGATCAACCACCACTGCCTGCCGCCGCTTACGGCTATGACCTGATTTCTTGACTAAAACTGACCCCAACACTAAAACTAATTTGCATATTATCTTATAAACACTCCGACTCCACCCATTGAAAACCAATTGGCTGATTTTTTATAAACGTAGGCCACAACACTGCTGATTGGCTCATGAATTAAAACTAATTTACATAAATACTAGATTGGCTGGCCAATTTAATGGCTGTCTGTCAAAAGTCAGACAACCAAGGGGGGCTCTGGCAGATAATAAAATTCTGCTGGAAAAAACAAACTGTGCGTAATAAAATATTTTAAGTTGGAAGTAAGTTTAAAATTTACGTACTTTGTTCTAATTAATTAATTTGTTTTTGATTGTAGGTACTCTGACAATTTTAGGCCCCCAATGGCAGAAAAAAAAGACTGCCTATACTAGGCCTATGATAAGCATAGGCTGCTCACAAACTACGTACATATCTTACACACAAATCATACGCCAAACTCATTCCAATAATTCCGCCTCCAGGCGGAATAAAAAACGGGTCAAAAATTAGCCATTACGAGCACATAATTATCCGCACAATATTTATTCAATGCTGAATGTATGTAAATTTGAGTCAACTCTTTTTAGTTTTCCTCAGTCCTGCTCATTGTATAGTATAAGCCCGGTTCATATTCGTCCTTAAGGACTGTCCTTGTACCTAAAGCCTGGTTCATACTCGTCCCTAAGCGTTGTCCCTGTCCTTAAGCGCTGTCCTTGTCCCTGTCCTTAGGTGTCCTTGTCCCTGTGTCCTCATGCTTTGTCCCTGTCCTTAAGAAATGTCCCTAAGGTCTATAGGGAATGTCCTTGTCCCTGTCCTTAGAGGTAATTGATTCATACTCCTTGAGGACAAGGAAATAGTCTTTCTCACATGAACTAATGCTCAAACGTCATTGGATAATCTGCGTTTTGTTTAAAGTACCGGGAAAAAGTTATCAACCCTATTTATAGGCTGAAAAAAAAGAAAATCCAAAATTTCGAATATGGGATTTGAACTCTGATCCATAGGTTGAAAAGCAAAAATCATAACCACTCGACTTCCAAGGTATGGAAAGCGGTGCGCTAGAACATCTTTATGAACTTCTGGTATATTTCGGGTTGGTATAAAAATTGAAAACTAAATATTTTTCACGAAAATATGTGTTAAATAACCCAATAATAACGATAGACTTAATACCGCAACATAAGCCCACGACATTCTTTCACTAGTAGTCGAGATAGTCCGTGATTGGCTGTTCTTCGTGTCACATGTAGTAACTGCCGTATTTCGATTGGCCGAGTTGCTTAGGGACAGGGAAAAAGTAGAACATTGCTCAACATTGCTTAGGGACATAGGGACAGTCCTTATGGCTGCTTAAGGACATTCCCTAAGCTGCTTAGAGACAAGTATGAATCAATCGCAGCTTAGGGACAGGGAAAGGGAAAAGGACACCAGAAAAGTATGAATCAAACCCGCATAGGGACAGGGACATTTCTTAGGGACAAGGACAGTCCTTAAGGACGAGTATGAACCGGGCTTTTTTAGATTTTTAGATTTTTAGAGTACCGTGGGAAAACAAGTTCTAGCGGGAACGCTACCATCTGATTGGCTGTTGCCTGCACGTTGCCTGAAAAAGTCGCGCACGTCACGACTGAAAAATGTTGGTTGCCTGGAAATTGCCTGCACGTTCACACTAAGCAATTTTCAAGCAATGCGCGTTGCTTGCGCGTTGCCTGGTGGTTGGCTGCTTGAAAATCGCCTGCAAATTGCCTCGTGTGAACCGGCCTTTAGGAAATGTACAATGGACAGCCAAAATCACTGGACATTTTTATTACCATTTCAAAGCTAAGATTGGCCAGAAAACCGTATAACAAACAAGCAAGTGCTATCACAAAAGGGCAAGTAAAACTTGAACAAAACACAGAGTACTATTTGATGGATTTAGCTGATATTATTATAGTCCAGTTTTACTCAGCGAAATCAGCTGCGTTCAACAGGATTGCGTTTGAACAGGATTTGCGAATATTAGCCATGTTTCAATGGATATTTTGTCACAAAATAGCTCTGAATCGAGTTAAATCCATTAAATCATACATATTAGTGACGTGGATCGGATCGCTGGATCGGATCGGATCGCCGATCCGGGGGTCGGATCGGATCGGATCGGATCGCTGAATTTGCTGGATCGGATCGCTGAATTTGCTGGATCGGATCGCTGAATTTGCTGGATCGGATCGGCTTTAAAATTTCGGATCGGCGATCCGGATCGGTAGCATAAATTTTGAGTCTCGACTACGAAACTTCGTATTTGACAAAAGTTTTCAAAATTTACAATAATTTAATTAATAATTATATATTATATATATACTATCCTATTAATAATAATAATGATAATGAAAGTGTCGACAAACTGTCCCCTGAATCTGAAAGTACCCAACTTGTTGTTTAGACGTTTAGCTTTCGATTCTACTGTAGTTACCAGGTTATCAAGTTATACGCGACGTAAAACGGAGTTATTTTATCTCTATGTAAAACATGTATCTTTGAAACTACCGTTCCGGTTAGAAATACAGACATAAATAGTGCTATTTATGTTTCAATTTCTCAAAACTCTAAACGTATGAAATTTGTGATGTTTAACAATAAAAAAACATTGAAAAACAACTTACGGATAAATGATGTTATTTGTTTGTTAAGCTCCGCATTCCTCCGCGAGCTAACAAACTGCTGAGCATGTTCATTTCGAATTCGAAGTTTGGCAACTTCGAAATATGTTTGTTCGATCTTCTATGTTCACTATCGCGAGATATAGCTACTGAACTAGTATCAGCACGTTTTTGAAAGTTGTAAATTTACCACTTGCTTCACACAGTAAAAGTTTTGAATTGCAGAAATAGTTAGCTGCTCTGTTTTGTTTTACTTATAAAACTAGCGTATTGGTTACGGTGTCAAATACTGACGTAGAACCGTACTCCATTCATGCTTGCTAAATAATTATATAATTGATGACTAACAATTATCAATAACTACTAAAATAAATAACACTGAGCTACAAGCTTGATATTTAATAGCTTATTTCAAAAAAATCTAAATGCGATTGGTTCAAAGGAATACACTAACGAGACTAACAAGACGCACTAGACTTGTAATAATAATAATAATTTTAAAAACGTAATTTCAAAAAGCGTAATTTCAAAAACTTTTCGAGCGATCAATCAGACGCACAAGTATAACTACTACTCAAATTGGCAAAATATCGGCTTTATATTAGCGAAAGCGTACAGTTTATGCATACATAAGTGGAGGGGAGGAATGCTTTTCTCATTATTAATGTTGCGTGAAGACACGTACTAAATGTTTAGAAATATATCTTAATATTCGCCTACACAAGCTTGCAACACTGTTTTCGGTAACACAGTTGAGCATTGTTCATTACAGGCAGATCGACGCGGATCAATATTTTCGACCCGCGACCCAACCCAACCCGCGGTTTGACACTTGTGGGTAAACCCCGATCCAACCCGCGCTGTCAAAGTCGACCCACGACCAACTTTGACCCACTATTTTAAGATACTGTACCTGATGATCGATTGTTGCAGATACCCCTGTACAATTTGTACAGTGTGCAGCTGTACAGTGTTCACATTGCTACCTACTTTAATCGCATGGTACCCAGATTGGATTGAATACGTGGAAATTTTTTCAGAATTCTACGGTCTGAATGACAAAATGCAGCGACCCGCGCAGACTGCAGTGGGTACCTAAGGTCTTGACTTTGACTCACGGCTGAAATTATCCGATCCAACCCAACCCGACCCGTGGGTATCCACAACCTGCTGTAGTGACCCAAAATTTTCAAGACATTTCTATTTTCCAATTATCAAAACTTTTGGTCGTGAGATTGTCTAACCATCGCTCATTGCAAATAAGCCATCATATCATCTATATACAAACTCATTACATTTTTAAAGCAATATTTATACTTATTATAATAAGTTATACTTAACAATACTTCTACAAAAAATGAGATTTTTAGCTTTCATCAAGGTAACGCAATTTTGAATCGGATCGGATCGGCGGATCGGATCGGATCGGCCGATCCGGGCCTGGATCGGATCAGATCGGATCGGCGGATCGGATCGGATCGGCCGATCCGGGCCTGGATCGGATCAGATCGGATCGGCGGATCGGATCGGATCGGCCGATCCGGGCCTGGATCGGATCGGATCGGATCGCCAATTACGCATCCGGATCGGATCGGCATCAAAATTTCGGACCGATCCGATCCGATCCACATCTCTCAATCTTGGGGTATCCCATAAACAACAATAGCAATAATGGAAACTAACAAAAATTCAGTCCAAAACATCAAAACTTGACCACAGAGATGTAGAGCTACGGGGGACCAGGGTGTATAAGAGGGGATCACAAATAGCCAGTTTCGTGAAATTAAGATGCAATAATTGCGTATATATTGTCTGTGGTTTTCGTGGGTTACATAATTTTGTATCAATTAGCACGGACATGGTACTAATTTTGCTCTAGTACCTAAAATCAGTATCAGGGGTTACCAGACTATATAATATGTCTACTTTCACTCAGAGGAAAACATTGCACAGTATATATCTACATATTAGCTCTTCCTTAAAGTATGTATTTGACAAGTTACAAGCAAAATACAAAACATAAGTTTCCATTTATCATTATAATATGTGATCCTATTTTGCATAATGTATATACAAGTCAATGACATTACTCGTTTTGTTAATTAAATTGTCCGAGTTATGTGATTTGGTCCGCAAAAAAATTGTCACCAAACCTAATCTAGCGTATATTACAAAAATCCTGTAACGGGGTGCAAAACTTCAGGGAAGAAAGCTATCAGTCAAAATTTAAGATAACTACACGCCAAAGTACTAAATTTTTACCTGTAACTTTAATATCTTCTATAATATAGATCCAACGGATTATGATCACCAAAATCCAAGTTTTAAGGATAATTTGAGATAATCAAGGATAATTTGAGCCGAAAGATAACTCGGCTTCCTCTTTCTGACAACATGACACAACGACACTATATCTTGACAAATAAGAGAGATACATATCACAGATCGCTTTCATTCATTATTATACAAGTGTCACAGTACAAGTCAAAAGTCAACAGTTTTTAACCAAACCCCTACTAAGTCGAGGATAAATAAACACGGCTCGAAACTGGTAATGTGCCTTCAGATTTGTGTTGTTTCATTCACATAACGCCTTTTAGGTTTAATTATAGAACAAAGAAAAACATCTTAATAATACAAATTATATCCTTATTTTAACTTTATACGATCACGAGTCACGCCGTATACAACTGCCAAAAAACATGGTCAAGATTATTCCCAGTAAAGTACTTGTCCTTGTCCCCTTGGTTTTTTGTCCGTAAGCGATAGCAAGAAAAACTACCTAGCTGAATCTAACTATTTTGCACATAAACGACGTTTAATGTAAGACTGCTAGAGCGCATTAAAAAAATTCGCCAAATGATTAGTTAAAACTTGACCTTGTCGCTATCCCAATATCGTTAAGGCCAAGTAGTTATATACGGACAACTATTAACCGGGTTTCATAATAATGAAATCCCTTTCATAATATGTCTAACAAAATTTTTCTACCCCTTAACGTCAACAATATACGTAGTTCTATAAATTTATGAAATGTTTTACAAGAACTGAAAACATTTCCTATTCTATTATACAGAATTTAGAGTAAATTGCAACTTTCTAAAAAGAGTTAACAATCTTTCGTATAATTTTGTAGGTTAGTGAAAAAACAGCAAAATTCTCTTTCAGTGATATATAATTGCCAAAAATCAAGTCTGTATCAAACAATAATTCACATAATATCCCCATCAAATAACAATTACAGAATAATTATTAAAGTATATATAATAAAAATAATACAAATACACACAACATAAATATCACAATGAAGGCACAGCTAGATGAAACTGCAGAAAATGAGTTAAGTATTAAGTAATAATACTAAGCGAACTACGAATGCGCACAACTTATGATTACAATTTTATATAAAAGCATCGAAATATAAAAATCTTTGCTAAAATGCCTTTTATGGGCTGTTTGTTTAAAAAGAAGATCAACACTGAACTGTATTTAGTGTTGGGAAATAATAAATTTTTGTTTAATCAAAAGTTTTTCCGTTTTTGCATGTTATTGCAAACTTTAGCAGAATAAAGATATACGGCTTTAATTAAAAAGCTGTTTACTTTCTCGAGAAAAATTTACACCGTAGATTCGATTGATGCATTGAGTGGACTAAAAACAAAAAATATTGTGTTAGAAAAATAATATATCAATATATATGCCTTTTTAACTAAACGCAAATTAAAATACCACACACACTAAACGGACTATATACTACAATCAACAGCTTCATATGTACACAATATTTGGGAATGGTAAAAGCTTATAATATAGGTCGCCAATACAACAAATAAATATATAATCATCAGATGAAAGTCACAACCAATGTTAGGAGAGCTCTGTCTGTTCTCGTCATTCGAAAAAGGTGTCTACTTAAACTGAGTCTATGTAGAACATGTGATCGTATTGAATTCCATAAAGTTTTCCATACCGGTTTTATATTTCATTTATAAGTTTAGACTGGCTCGAAAGTTAAAACACCTTTTGCGAGCCCCGCTCAGTCCCCAGAAAACACGCCAGTGAAAACGTGACTGATTCAAAGAATACAGCCCGGTCCATACTTGCCCTTATATATTGTCCCTGATCGTTTTGTTTTAAGAAGTTCAAAAAAAATAAGAGGATAATAGAGCCAGTTTTTGCACAAAGACAGTAGTGCTAAAGTCCAGCTTCTATGCAAAAAATTAAAAGAAACAATTCTGTCCATGCCTCACACAAACTAAGCAAAAGTTGTCCTTGTCCCTGTCCCTATGTCCTTAAGGACAAGAAAGAACCGGGCATTAGACGGTCTTACTGGCCATGAAAGACACGACATTTTATGGCAACTAGCAATATTCATTCACATACAAATTGGATTTAACGGATTAAATTTATTTGTACTTAACAGGACAACTACTGCAATACTATGTTGAAACTAGCATAGAAATAAAGTTAAATCTAATCCGTTCCAATTTTTGTACTTGTAAGAAACAAAAATCTGTCAGGAAAACAGAATAATAATCTAAAAAAACTGCTGTTTTTACCAACTCGCAGAAACCACAATATATACCTGTGCACAGTAGCGAGGAAAGCCAAAGGGGACGCTAAAAAACTTAATAGTATTAAAAGTATCTGTTTTCCCAAGTATGAGTAGTTAAACTTCAACATAAATTTTAACTGTCCACATAGCAACAGCAGAATATTTAACAAATTAGAATATAATACAATACACATTACATAGTTGCAAACATTAATATTAATAATTATACATACAAAACTATGCTGCAAAAATGACGATATCTATTACCTATATACCAGTAATTATCTTAAAAAAACGTTTGTACACATCAACAAAAAAATGCAATGAAGTCGAGACTTAAATGTCTAAAGGCCACGAACGAAAGACAACTTGGTATATAACGATTCAATTGCTCAAAATGTTGCCGAATTTCTGCTGATACAAGTCTAAAACGATGGCTGCAATTCACAGCCCAGCATTAATGACCAATACAGTTTTCCTTGCAAATTATTAAACAGTTAGGGTGGATTCCACAAAGGTGATTTCACTAAACCATGATTTTAAGTAGGATTTCATAATATTATGATTTGCACATAATTTCAATATGAAAAAAAAATGTTGCCCGATTCGTTACGAATTTAGTTAATTTTGTTAGGTTTTAGATCAGTTGAAATCAAACCTGCAGCACAGTCCTTGTTTTGCTGAAATTTCAAGTTTTCAACTGACCTGTAACCACGGTTTAAGAAAACCTACGAAATTCGTAACAAATCAGGCGTATTTCGCAATAATGCAAATCATACATCCAGTATATAACCACCTTTGTGCAATCAACTCTAGGTGTTTCTCTGTTTGCGATTGCGTTCGATTGTGAATAATATCCATTCACGGTTTCACGTTCATCACATTCATATCATATTAGATAATGAGTTCAGTGAGAAGAGACTGTAGTTGCTGTGAAATCATCAATAGTCGGTGGACTTGTTGCGTCGATGGTGGAAGGAGTGGTATCGGTTGAGACGGCTGTAGTAGAGGACCTGGCTGAGCAGGGCGACGTCGACGGTGACCTGGATCAGCCCGCAGGCCCAGAACTGACGCGGCGTGTCTCGGCTCAGGAAGTAGCAGCTCTTGCCGATATCGCCCACCATCCACATGCACACCATCTTGATGCTGCAATCAAGCAAGCACGGTTTAATCAACTGGGGGGGGGCGCACACACTGGTTTATGACTTTGATATAATTGTAAGGACAAGCTGAATTTTAGAGCCAACATATTTATAAGGATAAGCTAAATTAGAGCCATGATGAAAGGCGGACAAAATTTGTATTCCATGGGGTTTTTTTTAATATGATGGGTATTTCCATCGAATTCATGCAATTTTTACCTAAATTTTGGCCATCAAATTAAAAAATCGGTATTTTTTGATAA
>JASANF010015952.1:0-14413 GCA_030248245.1 Trissonchulus sp. WLG1_4
ACTAAATTTCATAAAACATGCAATAACCAGTGCGCTAATACTCACCCTCGGCTTAACTTGAAATGAATTTTGTACATATCTATTCCACACATCGAGACAGTGATTGTGCCAGCGGTTAGTTGAGTACAACAAGGCACAGGAATTGCGCTGACAGCTTGCGCATTGTTTTTGTAGATACTGTATTGCTGCCGAACACAAAGCTCATACACAGTTTATGCAAGCTAATCTCGCAGTCTGATATACGTGCATTGGTCACCACCAAGTCGTCCCAGACGTAGGTAAATTCAGTGAACAATTCAGCAATTAGAGTTATAAAAATTGACGCAGATGTGTTTTTTGTGCAAGAGTTTGTCAGTTGTCATTCACAGAGGCCGTGCAGCCAGCAACGTGCGTCTCGAGAAGATTTATTTTTTTCAAAGAATAAACGTGCTACATCAACATCTCTTTTTTTAATCGACCCTACAATACTTATGTTGGTAAATGCTAATCACTAGTATAAGACACCGCAACTTGCAATGAAGTAGTGGATGAAGTCTACAACTCAAATATTCAGGAGCTGTACTCGGAGGTCAGGATTGTGTTGCAACACGGGAAAGCACCGTGGAGCATTAGTAGCTGATGTGGGAGATATACATATGTAGATAGCATGCATGTAAGTTGGGGGGATGGGAGGAAGATCCCTCAAAATTCGTTTCCGGGGGAGGGAGGGGGAGTCCCGCCGAGTTAAAGAGGGAGGAGGGTCCCAGCGTGCGAAAAATTTTCCGGCCAAACAAGGAACAAATCTGCATTTTTTATAAAAAATAAGCGATTTTTACCAAAATTTTGGCTAAAAATTGTCGAAATTGCTGTTTTTGGTCAAAAAAAGTGAAAATTGCGTTTTGGGAGAGGTTGGTAAAAAAACCCGTAGACTCAGAGGAGTGAGGGGTCCCATGTAGGGAGTGGGTAAGGGTACCCAACAATTTTGTGCTGTTACATACATGTATGGTACATGTGTAAGTTATAGCACGATGTAGCGTGCACTCAGTTATTTATACCCACTATAACGTGAAGCGCCAAGTGCATGAACGAGTGCGCGCAGCGCACGAGTTCATGCACGCGGGCTTCACGTGTTAGTGCGAATAGGTGCTGAGTGCCGCTACAAAGTGTTATATGTTTTGAAAAATACAGTGCAATAAGTCAATAACTAAGAAGCACGCCTACAGCAGTGCAATAACTAGATAGTAGATGCACGCTGTGAATCTAGCAGCGTGCATTTACATAGTTATTGACGTTAGTTATTGCACTGTTTTTTCAAGACAGGTATGATATAAAGATAGTGTACATAAAGGGCATCAAATCTCAGTTGTCAATTCAGTAGCCAGTAGCAGTCAATACGCGGGTAGGTTTTTGAAACAATCTGGAACGGAAAAGTATTTTACTCGTTGGTTTCAACGTGAGATTGATATTACGTTTTTGCAGTCAGGTTACTGTTCTAGTGCTACAGAAATGACCCAGACTGTTCACAAAAATTTTTGCTGCGCGGCAGATTTTTGAAATGGTTTACCTATTTACCGAGGCCCAATGAAGTTTAGTGCTTACTGAGAACACCTTTTGCGCACAGCTTCTGCTTGTTTATCAGACTAAACGAACTTGACTATGTACGCGAATGTTGTTTTATTCACACTGGCAGTTTCTGTAAGATTTAATGAACAGCAAAATGAATGTCATGCTTCTAATGTTCCCACCGTAGCTTGCATTGATGATATTTATATGAACGTAGGTATATTCATTGACTGGATGCAGAAGCTCCGCCACAGCTTGTACCTGATTGGCTGAATTCTTAAACGTTGTGTTGAGAATATGTTCAACGTTAAACCTTAAACCTTCAACCTGCAGTGTGAAGCGGGCATAAAAGCAGCAAGTATAAAGCCTGTTTCACACGATGGGGAAAACGCTTGGCACCCCATGGGGTATCACGCGACGCCACATGGTGCCCCAAGGGGCACCCCATGGGGCGTCGTGTACTCGTGTGACACCCCATGTGGTGCCAAATGGGGCGTCCCACGTGGGGAATCCCCTTGTTTTTCCCCATCGTGTGAAACAGGCTTAAGGCGTATGTACGTATTTCTATAATCTATAATTAAACTGGCTGTTTTTGTTTTCAGGTACTATTACGACAAGAATATCATTCGCAAGGTGATGGGCCAGAAGTTTGTCTATCAGTTTGTGCAGTTCCCCGAAAATGCCCGCTCAGAACTGTTGGCTTATATGCTCAGAATAAATGGAGGATTTTTGAATCCCAGATTTGCTCAATCTGCCGCAGCCGGCTCCAATTCCAGTTTCTCTGCAGGGTACAGTCACCATCAGCCGGTTCCGCTCAGCTATAGCCACGCCGGCTCGATGTCTCGCGTACCGTTGGGTACCGGTTTGGGTCGCGCCCCCCTCGATCTGACCTGTAAATACCCCCCGCTCCCGCTCAGGAAAGAAGACCTTTGCAGCTCCGAGACCGGCTCAGATTGTGCCACACCAGCCTCCTCCAGTGACGACGGTCTGGCTGGTTCCAGCAGTACCGGTTCACTGGAAACCAAACCGGTATTAGTGAAATCGGAACCGGTGGATGAACCGGCTATTTTGGGACCGCCCGAACCGGCTGCTCCCCGGGATACTGTTATCGTTGCCTGTCGCAAGCGGAAATCCTCAGAGACTTCGCCTCGACCAAAAGTTGACTCTCATGAGCACAATAATAACAATGATAATAATAATATCAGGAGGGAACCGGAACCTACTTCCGGTGAATCTGACGCTTTAAACCGGTCCCCTCTGGCAGGGACCCCGGTTCATTCTAGACCAAATACCCATCCGCTGAAACCCAAGCCTTTGAATCTCTCGCACATCCCCCAGGTGAGCTCAGGCTCAGCCCTAAGCACCCCCTGTTTCCCCCCATCCTTTTTCACTCCCCCCAGCCCCCTCCAATACTGGACCGCCCTTTATGGTGCCATGACAAGTCCTATGCTGCCCCCCACTAGCCCGCTGACCGGCGGCCTGCGCCCCCACCCCTCCCCCCTCTCTGGTTCCACCCCTGCCTTCCAATTTCCCCCTAGCGTGCTGCTGAGTCCTAGCTTTACTCCCGGATCCCCCCTATTTCGTTTCGACTTTATGCCAAATCTTACCGGATCAACCAACCCCCAAACTCAACAGCCTCAGCTCAACGGAGTCTCATTTGCCAACCTAACCGCTGATTCCAATTCGCAGTGAACTTTACTAGATTAGTTTATGTGCCAGATTTTTTAATCTTATTATGTAGTTATACTTTCTTATTCCAGACGTATGCTATAGCAATGTTTTCTTTAAATATGTCAAAAGCATGGCTGTTAAACTGCGAATTTTAATGTTTAGCACAATTTATAATTTTTAAATTGCTTAGAATTGTAGTCTTTTTTTTAATTGCTCTGTTTGGGCTGATGTTGATAAAGGTCTGACAATTTGAAAAAAAAAACGAGACACGCGGATTATGTCACCACTAGATATGTATCATAGTGCAGTATGCTTTTTTTAATTTCATGTTACTGCTATTGAATGTAGCCACAACACTTGGTACGTAGTTTCCAAGCTCCTGAACTCAGTCCGACTTTACCAATCCTATGATTTACCATTTAGAAATGTTTCCAAGCTCCTGAACTCAGTCCGACTTTACCAATCCTATGATTTACCATTTAGAAATGTTTCCAAGCTCCTGAACTCAGTCCGACTTTACCAATCCTATGATTTACCATTTAGAAATGTTTCCAAGCTCCTGAACTCAGTCCGACTTTACCAATCCTATGATTTACCATTTAGAAATGTTTCCAAGCTCCTGAACTCAGTCCGACTTTACCAATCCTATGATTTACCATTTAGAAATGTTTCCAAGCTCCTGAACTCAGTCCGACTTTACCAATCCTATGATTTACCATTTAGAAATGTTTCCAAGCTCCTGAACTCAGTCCGACTTTACCAATCCTATGATTTACCATTTAGAAATGTTTCCAAGCTCCTGAACTCAGTCCGACTTTACCAATCCTATGATTTACCATTTAGAAATGTTTCCAAGCTCCTGAACTCAGTCCGACTTTACCAATCCTATGATTTACCATTTAGAAATGTTTCCAAGCTCCTGAACTCAGTCCGACTTTACCAATCCTATGATTTACCATTTAGAAATGTTTCCAAGCTCCTGAACTCAGTCCGACTTTACCAATCCTATGATTTACCATTTAGAAATGTTTCCAAGCTCCTGAACTCAGTCCGACTTTACCAATCCTATGATTTACCATTTAGAAATGTTTCCAAGCTCCTGAACTCAGTCCGACTTTACCAATCCTATGATTTACCATTTAGAAATGTTTCCAAGCTCCTGAACTCAGTCCGACTTTACCAATCCTATGATTTACCATTTAGAAATGTTTCCAAGCTCCTGAACTCAGTCCGACTTTACCAATCCTATGATTTACCATTTAGAAATGTTTCCAAGCTCCTGAACTCAGTCCGACTTTACCAATCCTATGATTTACCATTTAGAAATGTTTCCAAGCTCCTGAACTCAGTCCGACTTTACCAATCCTATGATTTACCATTTAGAAATGTTTCCAAGCTCCTGAACTCAGTCCGACTTTACCAATCCTATGATTTACCATTTAGAAATGTTTCCAAGCTCCTGAACTCAGTCCGACTTTACCAATCCTATGATTTACCATTTAGAAATGTTTCCAAGCTCCTGAACTCAGTCCGACTTTACCAATCCTATGATTTACCATTTAGAAATGTTTCCAAGCTCCTGAACTCAGTCCGACTTTACCAATCCTATGATTTACCATTTAGAAATGTTTCCAAGCTCCTGAACTCAGTCCGACTTTACCAATCCTATGATTTACCATTTAGAAATGTTTCCAAGCTCCTGAACTCAGTCCGACTTTACCAATCCTATGATTTACCATTTAGAAATGTTTTTATGCTGTTTCAAATTTGGAAAAAATTTAAACGTTACTTTTGAAAACCATTGTTTTTATGTGGAAATTTAAGAAATATTTTATTTTAAAACAGTTCCATAATTAGTGACCAGATTACATTACTGTTACTACGTCTGCGCTGTAATTTATACATCAAAGTTGGTATAGATAAAGGACATACATACATACAATAGCTTATACAATTTTAGTTAGAATGTTAATTTACCTAGATCTGTACTTATATGTAGCTTGTTTTTAAATAAATATTCTTTCATAATATTATGGTTGTACATTGGTTTCTTTTTTGTAGCATGTCACAAGTTTTAGTTTTTAGGTTTTGTTATTTTTTTCTGATGACTAGTATGAATTACTTTTGTAGTGTTTGTAGCGGTTTGCTCATTAAGCCTGGATTTTTTTATTTTCAATGATTCAGAATCCAGAATTTTTTGTAAATACGATTTGTATTAAAAAAGTTTATTAAGATCAAATTTATTCGGTGGATGGTTGGTTAAACTCAATACCGATTTCAACTTGAACACGTGATCGTATTGAATACACTGTTTTTTGATTTACACACCCTAATTGAAAACAAAGAAACATGCAGCTGGATGTATTTGGTTGTTTCTCTTTAAGCGACTGATGTGCCTTTGCCTTTATGTGTCCTGTATATTTTTGTATGGTGCCTTAATACACTAAGCCTGACGTTTTTTACTATTTTTTGTACATATTTTTGTAACGACATTTGTACTTGGGCTTGAGCGCCCACACAAGATAAAATGTTTGCTGTTGATTAACCTTGTTTTAAAAAAAATCAATTTTGCTTATTTATAGTGAATTTTGGCGTTTAAATTCTAGTTTTCGGTAGATAGAAATAAGCGTAACAAACACATCAGATGTTATTTTAAAAACTAAGGTGATTACCCTCACTCAGTCTTCACTACAAGTATAAAAATAAATAAAAAATAACAATGTAAATCGGAGCCGAGCCTTCCTAAAACTCACTGTTACTTTCATTTTCATTATATGACGAAATTTATGCATAATGAATAGAAAGGCATTTTTTTAGTTGAAAAATTAAAATGGTTTCTCTGAATTACTTATTTATTTGGATTTCTGTGAAACAATGTAGATTTCAGGCGAGATACATAACTTTGTGAAGAATACATGTAAATTCCCCTGATCCTCATTTGACCATTTTGACACCTTTTGTCGTAATATTTGCAGCCATATTTATGCTAAAGTAATTTAGCAGTACGGTTCTCTTCGCAGTACATAACAATCGTGCAGTGCGGCTTCCCTTCATTTAGAGGGCTCTCTGAACAGGATGTCACTAGTACCCGTGCTTTGCCGTTTAACTAAACAAGATCCAATTATATGTGTATATATATATAAACTGTTTGGATTATGTGTGAATGTGAAATAACAGTGCCTGATAATAAGTGCCTTTGTTATCCGCTTGTTGACACTTGACAGTAAAACTTAGTTTCCATTGTGGTGTTTTATTGTTCTAAGGTGATCGATGTGAAAAAACTACTACCATGCGTAGGCAAGGTCGTATAACCAAACGGTATAAACCATCATTGAAATCTAATTAGTTTCCGGTAGTGATGTGGATCGGATCGCCGATCCGGGGGTCGGATCGGATCGGATCGGCTTTAAAAGTTCGGATCGGCGATCCGGATCGGTAGTATAATTTTTGAGTCTCGACTCGACCACAAAACTTCGTAATTTGCCAAAAATTTTGCGTACTTTCAAAAACTTCGAGCGACCAATCAAACGCACAAGTATAACTACTACTCAAATTATCAAAATATTGGTTTTATATTAGCGAAAGCGTACAGTGTATGCATAGACCATATGCAAGTGGAGGCGAGGTTTCTCGTCACTGAAGTTGCGTGAAGACGCGTACTAAATGTGTGATGTGAAATGTTTAGAAATATATATATCTTAATTTTCGCCTGCAAAAACAATCTTTCAACATTCTTTTCGTTAACACAAGAGTTGGGAATCGACGCGGATCAACACTTTCTACCCGCGACCCAACCCAGCCCGCGGTTTGACACTTGTGGGTGACCCACGATCGATTCCGCGCCGTCAAAGTTGACCACGACCAACTTTGACCCACCATTTTAAGATACCGTACCTGACGATCGATCGTTTTTAGCAGGTACCCCTGTACAATTTGCACAGTGTATTTACAGCTGTACATTGTTCACATTGCTATCTACTTTAACCGAATGGTAACCAAATTTAAGTACCCAGATTGGATTGAATACGTGAAAAAAATTCAGAATTTTTTCGCCGGTTTGACAAAATGCAGCGACCCGCGCAGCCTGAAGTAAATTTTCCGATCCAACCCAATCCGACCCGTGGGTATCCATGACCTGCGGTAGTGGACCAAAATTGTCAAGACATTTCCATTCCAATTAATCGAAATTTTTGGTCGTGGGATTGTCTATGCTCTCATTACAAAAATGCCATCTTATCATTTATATACAAACACATTAAATTTTTAAAGCAATATACTCATTATAATAAATCATACTTAACAATATTTCTACAAAAGATTTTTTAGCTTTCATCAAGGTTACGTAATGTTTAATCGGATCAGATCGGCGGATCGGATCGGATCGACCGATCCGGGCCTGGATCGGATCGGATCGCCAATCAAGCATTCGGATCGGATCGGCATCAAAATTTCGGACCGATCCGATCCGATCCACATCACTAGTTTCCGGAATGAAGTTACTAAATTCGATTGCTGTCAAAGGTACATTAAGGTGGTAGTGTCGCCAAAGCAGTTTTGCTCATAGGTTGCAAAAAGAGATCTTTTTGCTTTGAACTTGTACGTTCACTGAGAAACTAGTCCAATGCTATACTGTGTTAAATAAGTACTGCCAGACAGTAGACTACCAATATCTACCAATATCTTGAACCAATCACCGATTGTAAGCCAGACATCACACAATAAGGACATGAAAATTCAAAAAATTCAGCCAGATATCAGATTGGCCAGCTTGTGAAGCACACATAACGTGTCGACGCACGGTTTTTTGCCACAAATAAGAAAAAAGAAAAATGAAGGTTCGTTTTTCTTTTGATTTTAAAATAAGCGTCTAAATTTTTCACAATTTATCATTATTGCTGTGAGTACTTCACTGTTTACGCACTGTTTTACAGTTCAAATATGTAGGTATTACTCCACAACCACTCTAGCAATTTGCACTAAATTTTGTGTGCATAAACTACAACATATGTTCTTTTAGTCTATGTAAACAAACTAAACAAATAAGTTGATAATTGTGACGAAAAAATCGAATGTGAATAGGTTTTTAAAACGTCATTTTTCCGACTTTGCAACCTCACTGCAAACAGTATACTGCATCAATTTTGATGAAACTTTGCGAAAATACTTTCCTCAACATATATTTTCAAAATATATAAAGAACGATGTCGTATCTCTTTCTGAAAATGTTTTATAGTTACGCAAAATCGACTGCTTTCGCGACACTACCCCCTTAATTAATGTTATGCCATTAGATAGCCTCGTACGTTATAAACTTGTTAATTTCACGCATCGCATGTACTCTTGATATTAGCAAGAGTACATAATAGGAAGAGTATGACACTCTTCCTATTATGTCTTCGGGCGTGCGTCCAATGCGCAGCGCGAAATAGCCCGTTTATGTACGGTTTTGAGGGGGGGGGGTACCCCCCCCTCCTCATTTCAAGACACTAACAAGGACTTTTGTTGATGTGCTGAAATGAGGGGGGGGTACCCGTACCGCCTCTCAACTGAAGACGGGGTACTGAACTGAGGGGGGGGGGGTAGCGCAAGGTCTTGCTTAGTGTCTTGAAATGAGGGGGGGACCCCCCCTCAGTTGAGTACGGGGTATCGTTTTGAGGGGGGGGGGGTACCCCCCCGCAGTTGAGTACGGTGTCTTCAGTTGAGGGGGGGTACCCCCCCCCCCTCAAAACCGTACATAAAAGGCCTATTTCGCGCAGCGCATTGGACGCGCGCTGCCAGGCATAATAGGGAGAGTGTCATACTCTTCCTATTATGTACTCTTGATATTAGTTATGGAGAGCTACAGATTGCCGATACGTACTAAAGCTGGTAAAATGTATATAAACATTAGTGTTATTTAGCTAGCCATTTTTTATTTAACTTAACTAATTCGCTATTAACTACCAGCCTATTTATTTTAACTTAACTATTAACTATTAACTAGCCGATTATTTATTTTAACATTTAACTAGCCATTTTATTTTTTTAAACTATTAACTAGCGCTTAAACTGAATAAAACTAGGCATTTAACTAGCTTCTCAAAACAGTGTTATTGTGAAGTATTACTTGAATTAGGTACTATCATTTCTATGGCGCAAAGTACGCATGATATCTACGATTTTGACTGGATTAAAACTGCCGTGGTCAGAGATGCACGGAGCACGGAGGGGGTGTTTGTCCTACGGTGGAGAGGGAATTTGTCAGTAATTGTGTTCGGTTTGTTTTTCCCAGTGACACCCACAATTTTTCCCTTCCAACTAACTTGTTAACCGCAGCCGGAAATTTTTCAATTGTTAACCCATTTTTGGGACACTTTCGGCCCTCAGAAGGAAGGTGGAGGCGTGAGAAGGGGGTGCCCGTGTCAGAGGCTGGGCGTAGACATTCCCTTTGCCCATTGCCTCGTTGCCCATTGCCTCGCCTATGTGAATTAACGGTAGTGTTGATTTAGCATATTATAACTACAACCAAAATATAGAGTTGCTCCGATTTTCAATTCGCAAATTGACTGCCACAACTAGTTTTAATATGTAATACTAAAATTAAACTAAGTATATGGGTCGATTCATAACTGCTGAACGGACATTTGGACAAACGGACAGACGGCAGAACGACTGTTCAATTCATGCTTTTCTCCGTTCATCCGTACTAAACGGTACAATTTCACGTTGTGCGTAAGTCCGGCAAAGTTGATTTCTGTTCTACACTGCCGAAACTTTCAGGAATTTGGAACTGACAAACGGACCTACGGCTGAAAAGTTTGAATTGCAACTTTGTCCGTATGCTCGTACAGCCGTAAGTCCGTACGTCCCAATGTCGATTGTCCTAAAAAGTATAAATTAAAACCGGGCGAAAAGTGCTTTGTCTGTTTGTGCGAAAGTGAAGGGAGGTAACGATGCTCCGGCCAAAATAGCCCACTTCATGTATATACTGGAGAGTGATACCTCTTGTCTAATCTAGGTACATTCCTGATTCCTAATTTGAGGGGGTTCCCCTTCCTGAAATGTTTTGATAGGGGTAATCGGCGAGGTTGGGGGTACCTGGCCCCCGGCAGGAGAGGGGGGTGGTCCCTGGTTTTGGTTTTTTACGGCAAGAGTCGGAAAAATGTTTCAATTTTTTTTGTTTAAGCTCAAGTTTTGCCGTCGCATTCGGAAACTCATATATAGCAGCTATTAGATTTTATACTAATTTTTTGGGACACCAGGAAGGTGGCCGATGTCCGACGGGGGTGCCCCTCAACCCCCCCTCCACCCATATACATCCATGGTCGGTAAGCCGTTTAGTGAGAATCTTAATAGTCTCTGAAAATTTGAAATGAGAGAGAAACCGCAGCGATCAACAAGCATTTATAAAAACTATCTTGTGAGAGACAAAGAAGTAAGCACCAGACCCTTCTTAAGTATAACGGACCTGACCGGGCATGAAAATGTTTCTAACTATGCAGCTAAAGTTTGCAACGGTTGAAGTTTTTTGATCCGAGATAGATTCCAACCCGACCCGACCCGACCCAAACCGACTTCTTGTCAAGCTGCTATAAAAACTCACAAACACAAAATTTTCTTGTTAGCTTGTTGAATTTTTGTTATCAGCTTTTCGTGATTTGTTTGTGATAGGCTCCGCGAATGTTCAGTCGATGAGTCATTAGTCCATTAGTTTGACAATTTATACTTCCAAGTTTTGACCCAAACTGACCCGTTCAACCTGCGGGTCGACAAATCTCAACCCGACCCGATCCAACCCGATTGCTACAGCTACGCTCTTTTTTCAGTTGACATATCTTTCGTTTTCTTTTTTCGTTTTCGTTTTCGTTTTCCTTTCGTTTTCTTTCATTTTAGTTTTTCCTTTCGTTTTCGTTTTCTTTAGTTGTCAATTCTTGACAACTTGGCTAGATTAACTGAGAAATTTTATTAAAGCCGACAAAGGGATTCGTAGCAGCTGAGGTCAAGGCATCTGGACCCTATGCGCTTTGCAAACAGGGTGCAATGTTTGCGCTTTGTAACTTTGCAATGTTACTCATGCCATAATATTTTTTAATCCCTGAGACCGACCGTTTTTTTCTGCATAAATTAATTGAAATTAATCAACTAAATATATTTAAAACTTATTATTTATTTACATTATTGATTATTGACAGTTTTTTACATTTTTCTGTGTTTTAAACCATCTATTTCAGTTAAAATTTTTCATTTATACATATTCTATATTAAGATTTTTGCAAATGTTCAATACTTAAATAAAAGCAATGAACAAATAAACTTAAAATTCAGCACCCTCTTCGGTAAAAATATTCAAAGAAATTTGCAGCTAGACTCTGATACAGCTGCTTATAATTTTGTCTTTTACTCGTCATTTTCGCAAAACTTTATTGCGCAAGCCGAAAAAGTTGGCTTCGCTTCATTTTCATTTTCGTTTTCGTTTTATTTTTAGTTTTCTTTTTAGTTTTAGTTCATTTAAGTGTCAACTGAAAAAAGAGCGTAGCTGTAATTCTAGTCGCAAGAGGAAAAACAACCGTCGTAATAGTGACGGCGAATTGCAGCCAACACGCCCATAATAATATTTGCACTAAAAGTAACGACGTGGCAGTGATAAACACGATACTAAAAGCACACACGCACACAGACACAGCTGAATTTGCCAGCTAGTTAAATTCAAGTTAAAATGGCTAGTTTAATTCCTAGTTCAAATAATTGAATCTTTTAACTTAACTAGAATTTTAACTAGACGAACTTAACTATTAGCTATTAGCTATTAACTAGTAAATTTTGGCTATTTAAATAATTTAACTATTAACTAGAATTCTAGCTAAATAACAGTAATAAACATAAATAACATGAAAGATCTGGCCCAGTGATTCTATCAGGCGGACAAGGCAAGTCAGTAGTGTTACTTGCAGCGTGGCTACCAGCGGTGACTCGAGCCACAAGCCCAGTGATTACGAAAGAAGGAACTGCTATGTATGTAATTGCAAATCCAGGCAATTAATAAAATAACTAAAACAAACAAAAAGACTACAAACCAGCAAAAAACAACCGAAACACAGCTATAATAGTAAATGCAGGGGGTTCGAATCATACCGCTACCTGTAGTTTTTCTTTTTTACATGTCAAGGCCATGTGACAAGTCTGTTGTATCATGGCCAGCACTGACACTCAGAGATTCGTATGCTACTCGGCTTGGAACGCCCTCGTGGACAGCGCGCAGCCATGCTACAACCCTAAGCTAAGCAACGAAACAGATTAACACCATGAGGACAGCAAAACAAAATTGTAATCACAAGTCGCTAGACAATAAATCACAACGCAACCAACTGAGTATGTAATACGCGGCCCCTGAGGGTTAAAAATGATCAGTAGGCTTCATTGAGTCTGTTCGCCTCAACAGATGATGTTAAACGAATGAAAATTATGTTGAAGTCAATTATTGGTTGCTATTGTTTAATAGAAGTAATAGCAGTTCTAACTAGCTCTAACAGTAATACCAAAGTTCAATAACAGTTAAAATTAGTGAAAAATACTAACTGTATGACCAAGAGTACATAATACATAGTGTCTCACTCTTTATAGAAGAAGAGTGAGACACTCTCCTTTCTGCCTGTGATATAGTGCAGGCAGATGCGCTGGTCGTTTTGAAGCCACATGTTGCCGTTTTATGCAACATGTGGGTAGCCAATCAGAAGCGAGCTTTGCTTCTGATTGGCTAGACGCCTGTGCACGTGCTCCAATCAGCACGCAGGCGGCCTCACGTGCTCCAATCAGCACACTGGCCGCCATTACAATTCAGTGCTAAATTTTGCCATGATCGGTCGGGTTGGGTTTTTTTTGTTTTTTTTTGCCCCGAATTGTATTTTGCCTACATTTTTATCACCGTTTTCAGGGATTATTGCTAGTATGTGCTGACTATGATGTTAACTGGTAAGTTAAATGTTTTTTGACAATTTTCAGGCAATAGCACGTGAGGCCGCCTGCGTGCTGATTGGAGCACGTGCACAGGCGTCTAGCCAATCAGAAGCAAAGCTCGCTTCTGATTGGTTACCCACATGTTGCATAGAACGGCAACATGTGGCTTCAAAACGACCAGCGCATCTGCCTGCGCTATAACACAGGCAGAAAGGAGAGTGTCTCACTCTTCTTCTATAGAGTGAGACACTATTATGTACTCTTGGTATGACTAATCTGGATTTTTGTGTGGAACTCATTAGGTTAATTAGGTAGACGGTAATAATTTGTTGGTATATGAATGTAATTATATATAGGTTGGTTATGACGGTTTGGTTTTGCACTGTTTTAAAATTCAGCTAACCACTGTTTGGTTTTGCAATCTATCTAGCTGCTAATACAAATTTCTTATGGTGGCAGGTTGAGTAATATACAGGCTAAGACTCTTGTAAGGTTTCGCCATCAACTGGGGCTTCTTACTTGAATTTGTCAAAATAAATATTTTTCTATTGCTCTATGGCTTTTTTTCAGATATATATATCTATTTTGTTCTGATATAGGTTAACTTGCTCATATTGATTTTATGATTTGTTATTGAAGTTGAAATCTACCAGAAAGCAGAAAGCCGTTCACACGAGGCAGATTCTCGCTGGGGGGGGGATCCGCGCGCAGTTTTTAAAAGGTTTTTCAGTAGGTTAGTTTTGTTGTGGCCAGAGATGTACAGGGGGGGTCTGGGGGGGCGGGGCCCCCCCCCCAAATTTGAAATTTCGGGACAAGCCCCCTCTCAGATTTGACCCACCGGGAGAAGTCCTCCTCCTTGATGCTAAAAGAAAGGGGCCGGAACTCTCAAAAATTGCCCCAGATCGCCGTAAAATGCTTCAAAAACGAGCAAACAGCGAAAAAATTGCTAAAAATAGCCAAATTTTGTCGAAAATTTCCCCTTTATAGGCAAAATTTCGAAATTTTTGCTTTTTTGTCCGCCCAAGCCCCCGAAACTTTGGGACAAATTTTGATCTGCGTGTCTACTGCGCATCCACACATATGATCACACACGGCAACATGCAACAACGAGAAATCGCGCATTACAGTTAACAGACATCCTCATATGTAGAAGCATATGCATTCGTTATGCAGAAGCATGGGTTGCTTCAGGAAAAATGAAAACTGATGATTCGGCTCAAGCTAGAAAGAAAAGAAAAATCAGTTACCAAAGAGCAATTTATTTTGA
>JASANF010015954.1:0-15455 GCA_030248245.1 Trissonchulus sp. WLG1_4
ATACCTCTACGGGCCCTAATTCAGACCACACAGAAACCAAAGTTAGACCTTCAAACTCAGACACTTAAAACACAAGCGTTTATTGACAAACCGAACGCACTAATTTACACCAGGGAACCGATTGCACAATACATGTGAAACGCTGCAAATAACACCACAAATCACTGAAATATCAAAGCTACAACTCAGGGTAACCGCACGCTAAACTCAGGCCTCAATTGTACGGCCACCTCTAATTTTGCCCCCCGTTTGTAAAAGCACCACTTTCTCTCGTGGATCCCAACAAGCCAACCATCTAGCTTGCATTGCACTTTCATCAACACTAATTCAAACTTTACATTTTAGACTCAAACTCAATTCCCCCTTCCAGATTATAATTCGAAACATAATGAGAACACAATAGAATCACTTTTTAGACTGAATTTAAGTTCTTAAATTATCACTAAAATACGTGTAATTTAGGCTCAATTGCGCCTGTTACTATGACAACTGAACGTGAATAGAGCTCAATGCCAAATGGACGCACAAAAAGGGCTAGGTCAAGGAGGCCAGGGCCCTGTATTTACAACACTATAATCTATTTTCAAACTTTTATCCATGGCCATCCATTTATTCATAAAATGGATTAAACGGATTAGATAATAATTAGTTTTGTTAATAACTCCTGATATCGACTATGAAATTATACAAAATCTGCTACAGGAAACGTATGTAAGACTACTGTTTTGTGCACAAAATTTTGTACGCTTACCTCACCATCGAGATTGGTTATTAGGCAATAAAATTTAATCTAATCCGTTTAATCCATTTTAGGAATTGGCCCTATGACATGAGCACTAACGCCAAATGTAAAGTTACTGGCTTGCTTAGAAAACTGATTTTTTAATATTTTTTGTAAACCAATTTTTTTATACTATTCTTTTACCAATATGTTGCATTACGTTGAAACTTTGCATGCAAACGACACTTGAACTGAATTTTGTCAAAGCGAAAAATTATCGAGTTAGGCCGAACGTTTGTTTTACGCTAACTGCTTTGTGACAAAACGATATGAACTGGGTCAAGCAATTTTTAACCGAAATCTTAATTTATTTTTGATATTTTTGCCGAATATTTTTCGCACATCTTGCAAAAACATTTGAGCCAATAGAGATCAATTCATACTTTAGTCAGCACGGTATATACATACGTCAGCGAGTCATATGTCATATGTCATACGTCAATATACGACCACTTGACAACTAAAGTATGAATCGACCCATTCGATCATTTCTTGATTATCGATTATCGAGCAATATTATTATTAGATCGGCATCGACAAGGACTGGGCGACCCGGTGGGTTGTGAAACGGCCGGCGGCATATAATACATCCGATCGTTGTCTTTAGTGGACAGTTGATTTCGAACCAGCTTCATGCCTCTTTCCGTGAGACTGCCCGAACAACAGCACAGAAAGACAATGAGGTGAACTATGGACAGCACAGAGCCACCCATCCATAAACCAAGCTGGCCGCCTGAAATCAAATGGCGTGTACTGTGTAGTCACAAAAGCTATCAAAAAAGTTAAACTTTAACTTTAACTGAAATCTACAAATCAGAGGTCTTACTTTAAATTTAACTGCAAAAAATGTTTAACTATAAGTTTAACCAAGACTACATAATAGGAAGAGTATGACACTCTTCCTATTATGCCTACGGGCGTGCGTCCAATGCGCAGCGCGAAATAGCCCGTTGATGTACGGTTTTGAGGGGGGGGGGGGGGGGTACCCCCCTCAACTGAAGACCCCGTACTCAACTGAGGGGGGGGGGTACCCCACCTCAACTCAGTACCCCGTCTTCAGTTGAGGGGGGTACCCCCCCGCCCCCCCCTCAAAACCGTACATAAACGGGCTATTTCGCGCTGCGCATTGGACGCACGCCCGTAGGCATAATAGGAAGAGTGTCATACTCTTCCTATTATGTACTCTTGGTTTAACTTAAAACAACCTTACTTAATCTTTCAAAAAATAGATAAAAGTCATTGATTTTCGGATTACTTTAACTTTGACTTAAATTGACGCCTACTTTACTTTACTTTAACTGTAACTTTAAGTTAAATTGAAGCAATGGGCCTCAATACTTAAATAACTTTAACTTAAATGCAAATGGTTTTACTTTTTTCTCTAAAGTAAAAAGTAAAACTCAAATGGAGACGAGTTATAAAAACTAAGGCCCGGTTCCCACTGCGCAGAAATAAGAAATAAGAAATAGAAAATAAGGAATAGAAATAAGAAATAAAGGGCAGAAATAAAAAATGAGAATTTGAAATAAGAAATAAGAAATATGAAATTAATCCTTATGCGTTCACAATGCGGAAATAAGAAATAAGCCCGACCAATCAAATTTCAAGCTGGGCATTGGTTGGATGAGCCAAAATTTAATCGGGAATTCAAACTTCAGAACTGGCAGTACTCTTTTCCTACGTTTGTGTCAAAAAGTTGTTACTTTTCAAACAAAAATAGAATGTTATAATACATGTAACAAAAAATTCTGAATCTATTTTAAAGTTTTGAGTTTATGGAGGGGAAGAGGACTAAGTCAAAAGAATTTTTTCAAAAAATCACATATACCTACAGTCGGTTTCAAATGAAAATGGATTCTAGGCGTCGGGATTAGTGATGAAATCGGACGCGTCGGATGATGTCATCCGACGCGTCGGGTGATGTCATCCGACGCGTCGGGTGATGTCATCCGACGCCCTAGCTTATGCAATCCGACGCCTTGAGTTTTGCCAGCCAGTAATTAATTAGCTGTCAAAGTTCAGGCGTAAAGTTTTAAATAGGGGTGGCTTCTTTGGCGCAAATTATGAAAACAAATTAATTTTGTTCTTTTATAGTTGCATTAACTAATATGAATAATAACTCCATAGTTAAAATTGCCATTAATTTTGCATAAACACGTATTAAACAACATATAAAAATAAACTATAAAAAATTTGCATAACTAGCGGAGTAGTCAGCCTCCTACATTTTTCTAGCAAGCTCTATAATTTCAAATTCAATTATGCAATCCGACGCCCAGCTAAGCCCGTCGGATAATGTCATCGGAAACTCGACAGATGACACTCGACGCGTCGGGTGATGTCATCCGACGCGTCAAATGCTGCAATCCGACGCGTCGGATGATGAAATGTTGTCGGGCAAATCCATTTTCACTTAAAAACGACTGTATCTTAATGCCAAAAAATGTAACAAGTTTACCTTTATCATGTAGAAAAATAGTAATAATTAAACAAAAATCACACAGAACGATGTCTTACGTACTAAAACAAAACGTAGAACAGTGTGAATATACGTACGCAGCTTGTCAGATATACATACGTACACAGCGATTTTTGAATCGCCCAATCAGCGTTTAGCAAGGCGTGGCTTACGTTGGCGCGCTCTAGAAAACGCCTCTGATTGGCTGAATCCTTATTTCTTATTTCTTAAGTTAAAATGAATTTATCTTCTTATTTCAAAAATAAGGTTCGTTATTTCTGAAATAACCAAAGCTTATTTCGAGTTTCTTATTTCTTATTTCTGCAGTGTGAATGCCCCTTTATTTCAGAAATAAGCATTTATTTCTTATTTTCAGTTTCTATTTCTAATTTCTGCCCAGTGGGAACCGGCCCTAAATATTTCAAAAAGAACACACGGAATTACGTAAACAATGATATCTTGCATCATATTTTGTAAATATCGCAACATGCACATGATTTAAGTCTCAAACTGACCGTTAATGCCTATCAAGTCTAAACTATGGCGTTAAATACAGATAATGCTTATGTAACACAAACCGATGCTGTAACATAAAACCATGCTCATGTAACAGTATAAAGTTATATATATGTATAAAGTTTACTAATAAATAAAAATAAATAAAATAAAAAAATACATAAATTATTGCAAATAACCAATAACCAATAACGATTCCAAAGCTAACCAATATTCGCCACAAACTGATCAGGGGTGACGGACGGAAAATGTTTGATACGCGTGAATTCCATTTTCTCAAAAAACAGCTCCAAAATAATGCTGCGACTGTGCAAATCAGCCAGCGTGCTGTTCGGCTGCTGTTTTGAGATGTAGTGGGCGTGTGCAGCACTGGAGGGGTAGTTGGCATATGAGACCTCGGCACGGTACTGCCAGTACTGACACAGCGTACGACACTCCTGACGACAGGTCGTCGACAGGGCTTTGGTTTCGTTGCTCGACAGGGTGGGATATGCACAGGTGATGATGTCGCGAGGCCGACAGGTTCGGATCTGAAAGAGAAGGGTTGGATTAATAAAGACGTACAGTGCAGCACTAAATTAACATCATATGACTCCGAAGTCAGCGTCACTGACTTCATTTTGCAGTCACTGACTGCAGTCAACCTACTGACGTCACAAGTCCAATTTACTTCCGGTAGTTTTGAAATTTATTAACTGACCCCGAAGTCAGAGTCAGTGACTGCAGAATCAGCATCAGATTAGTCATCACTATATTTTATATGGCTTAGAAAGTTCGCTTTCACATGTGTATGCGTGTAGCATATTTTGTGATAGTGATGAGTAAGGGGATGCTGATTCTGCAGTCACTGAATCTGACTCCGGAGTCAGTTAATGAAAGTCAAAACTACTGGAAGTAACATTGGACCTGTGACGTCAAGGTTGGCTGCAGTAGTGACTGCAAAATGAAGTCAGTGACGCTGATTCCCGAGTCATATGATGTTAGTTTTGAACCGTACTGTATAGGGTGCTTTTCACAAAGGTGGTTTTACTAAACCATGGTTTGACTTACGATAATTTACACATAACTTCATTGCGAATTATTGCCTGATTCGTTACGAATTTGGCGGATTTTCTTGAACCGTGGTTTTAGCTCAGTTGAAGTTTTAGCCGAAGCAGTAGCAACCATGATGCCGTCATTGTACCCCATACCGCCTCTCACAGACTACCTACAGTGACGGCAGAGTCACTTAAACTTCAGGTCTCAATGAAAAGAGCCTTAAACTTAAAGCTCGCTTCATACACACTTGATTTTGAATAGTACAGTACCGACCAAAATTACTTGCTACTGACTCCGTAAAAGCATAGTCGGAGCAACTTGATTCCGGAGTCAAACGGAGTCAAGTGACTCCGACTCCGCTGTAACTTTGGAGTCTGTAGCAAGTAATTTTGGTCGGTACTGTACTGCCAGAAAAAGCCTAGGTCAAGTTTTGTTCGCCTGCTACAAAAACTATTGTATTAGCATGGTCAAAGCTAATAATTCTAACAATTGTAAGTGCAAAATCAGGTGATTCGTAATGGAACTTCGCGGCACCATTACCGGATGCGTAATGTTGTCTCGTTTCGCGGCCACATATTGACAGTCGCAATTGTCGATGATGGGTCTGAGCACGCAATTCATGTAGCACACTTCCGAGGCGTAGTCTTCTTCGGAGGGGGCCAGGTGGTGGCAACTGAAACGAGGGGGGTCGTTCATAAATTCCATTTTCGTGGCTTTCAGTTGCAGAAGAGCGTGAACCCCGGGTGGCACGAAAATGGCGTCTGTCCCGTGGCCCTGAAAAAATTGAAAATTTTTTAAAACTCATTGGAAAAAAATTAAATTTGGTAAATGAAACAGTAAATCACGTTTCTTTTATTTTGAGATTTCTATCTTACGCAATATTAGAGTTCTTCGCGGGCCGGTGGCCCGGCCCGGGCCCGGCCCGCAATTGCTGTGACATGGCCCGGCCCGCAGCCCGGCCCGCTAAATTGCGGGCCTGTAATTTCCACCGGCCCGGGGGCGGGGGGCGGGCCGGGCCGCGGGCCGGCTGCGGGCCGGGCCGCGGGCCGGCTGCGGGCCGATGGCGGGCCGGGATGCGGGCCGGGATGCGGGCCGGGATGCGGGCCGGGCCGCTGGCCGGTGGCGGGCCGGGCCGCTGGCCGGTGGCGGGCCGGGCTGCGGGCCAGCTGCGGGCCGGGCTGCGGGCCGGCTGCGGGCCGGGCCGCGGGCCGGGCTGCGGGCCGGGCTGCACTGATATTGATTTTTGTCACGCCGCTCAGGCTGCTTGCTATAGTGTACGTCTTGTGAAATGTTACACCCAATGCGCGCATACGATAATGCAAATTAGTGTTAGCCGTGTCCATGTGCGTCTGTTGCAGTCTAAGGCTCGATTCATACTTATGCAGCCGTGTTCAGCCGACAAATATAAAACCACGTCACTTTACGAAAAAACCACGCCCGCGGCCCGGCCCGCAGCTCGGCCCGCGGCCCGGCCCGCAGCTCGGCACGCGGCCCCGCCGGTAGCTCGGCCAGCGGCCCGGCCCGCAGCCCGGCCCGCGGCCCGGCCCGCCACCGGCCCGCGAGTGATAGGTCTGGCCCGGCCCGGGCCCGGCCCGCGAAATGTTGGTAGTGAAAGAACTCTACAATATATACCTAAAAGTTTTTCAGCCCTAGTTATAATCCAGCTAAAATTAGAAAAATTGGACATAGTATAAAAATGAAAAACGTGAAAAACATATAATTGGAAAAACAGGACAAAAACATAATAAAAAAACGAAAAACGTAGAAAAAACGTATAATTAAAAAACGATGGACAAAGATTCGATCCTGCGCCATACCTTCCCGTGTTCAGTGAGCTTCACCATTATACCATCGTTCATCATCATATTATCGGACAAAATGAATCGATCCAATGGTAGCTCTATGATTAAACTCACGCCGCTACCGTAACCTAAAACAAATCAACAATAAACAACCATAAACAAAAAAGGTTAGTTCAGCAAGTTCGGGTGATTTGCATTTCTGAGAGAGTATCATAATTCCGTTGTGGGGCCTGTGGCTCAAATTTATAAGTCTTACAAGTGTAACAATTCTAAGAGCAAAATCAGGTGATTGGTATTGAATATTGATTTCCTATAATAAATTCGTAACGAATCACTTGATTTTGCACTATCAATTGTTAAAATTGTAAGACTTGCTAAAATGAACAACAGGGTCCTGGAGCCTGCTGAGTTCTACAAGTCTTAAGGCCTATTCACACGAGGGCGCATGAGGGGGCGCATGAGAGGGCGCATGAGAGGGCGCATGAACGGGCGCACGAGTGGGCGCATTCTATTTTCACACTGCCTGCTGCATTATTTCACACAATGCAGTATGCAAATGTGCGCGTGCGCCCGCTCATGCGCCATGGAGCAAAATGCGCCCTCGTGTGAATAGGTCTTTACAATTGTAAAAAATGTAAGCCGTGGTGATTTCTTACAAATTCGTCATATAAATTCATTACGAATAATTCGGTTTTTCATTTTAAGTTGTTACAATTGTAAGACTTGGAAGCTGAGCAACGGTTATATCAAGTTGATATTTAGCAGAGGATTTAGACTGAAATTTCAAGATACAAGTGGTGGTGGCGAAAAATTCAGTATTTTTGATTGAAAACTCAACCAAATTCACTTTAACAACATTGAATTGTTTGCCGAAACATAAAAACAACAAAGGTGGAGTGGGGTAGTGGTTTGCATTATTGTCGTCGGCGCGAGCGGCCTAGGTTCAATTTCTAACGCCTCCATTTTTTTTTATTTCCTTCAAAATCGGGGCATCTTGCATTCAACGGTAAAATGCGCCACCTAATCACTTAATTTCTTGGCATTTGCTCCCCACAGTTGCTGAATATAGGACATGACTCCGTCTTTACGACTACATATTTGTCTGGTTGCATTGTGTCTATTCATACTTACAACCGCATGTCCGTTCAGCCGCAAAATTACGAAATAATCACGCCGCCAAGGGTGTATTTAATGAAAGTGTGACGTGATTATTTCGTAAGTTTGCCGGATGAATGGACATACGACTGAAAGAATAAATAGACTTTTAAGACTTAAAACTGATATGGCGAACTTCGGGACACCAAATACGGTGGTCGCACGTGACAAGAAGAGTGGTATATAAGCACAAGAATTAACAAATCTAACAACAGCGATAATAAGTAAAACTACTTAATTGGATAAAGACATCTTGTGAATAATTATATGTTAATATTATCAATTATTTGATGATACATATTTCAACGGATTTATTAGTTACTTATATTAAATCATAAATTTAGTTTTTGAAATGTGACTGGAAGTCAGTTTGTCTCACAACATTTACAGGTACGACAAAAGTAAAGGCCAATACCCAAAGTGGATTGAACAGATTCAAATAAAAGTTATTTGCCTAATAATTACTATCAACGTAGCCTTCAGATAGCCTTACAAAATTTTTTGTACAAGTGGGAGGTGTTACAAACAACTTCTGTGTCCAATTTTATATGAATTTATAGCCAGTGTCATGAGTTATGGTCAAAACAAAGCTTAATCTAATCCATTTAATCCATTTTAGGAACTGGCCCAAAGTCTTTATTAAGTGGAACGTGTCACCTGAGTTAGTCTGTTTAACTCCTTTAATCCGAAAACACAGCCCCATGCTGTTGGGCACATTCTCTGAGTGTTTACAGCAGCCCATCCGGTTGTAGTTCTGATAGCAGGCTTTCACGATGTCACCGCACTTGAGACTGGCTTCAAATAGAAACTCGTTGAAATCGATCCCTCGTCGCGCTAGAAAATCGTCGATTTCCGCTTCGGCTGAAATAAAAGTTAGGCGAAATTATTACTAGGAAGGAAAAATGGGCGGCTCCTTGGATAGAATAGATTACTGTCTGTCTAAAGCGGAAAAATATTTTGGCTGAACTTGTAAAAGCATTGGTACAAGACTTTTTAACAAGAATATGCAATTCGTGTGAGCTCGTTAAAGTAGGTGGACTAGGTATATCTGTTGAGAATAGGAATATGATCTTCGTAGGGCAGACACTGTTTTCCACTGACACTGGATATTATTTATTTATATTTTATTGTATTTTGAAACGCCAAAAATACAATGCCCTTTTGTGTGATTTTCCACATTATCATTATCTAAACATTATCTGCTGTGACTGGTTAATTTGCATATTGAACTAGTGTGCAATGTGAGTTAGTGGTGCAGACATACTATAAATTGCAACATTGTCTCAACCGTTGCTTAGCCATCTCATTATCTATCAGTAAACAAGCAGAAGTTGTATGCAAAAGGTGTTCTCACTAAGCACTATAAGTGTTGTATTCCGGGGGTTACCCCCTGGTCTTACTGCGGCCGCTTACTGCGGCTTACTGAGCCGCTTACTGCGGCCAATGCCCCAAGTCTGGCCCCGATGCCCGATATTGTTGGACACTGGTAGAGCTAGGGTATCTGTATCTGTATATCGGTATATATGTTGCTAGGTCGCAACAAGAATTTAGTAGGTAGGTAGTGTAGTTAACGCGTTTAGAGTGTAGTGAGAGAACATGTTAGCAGACTAACACACCGAGATCCGATAGTCGAAGCGTAGAGATCCGAAACCGAGAGAAGTGTAGAAATTTTGACATGTAGCACGAAGTGCACGGGTTTTGAATTATGAGTGTAAGACCACCGGTGGCAAATTTTGTGGAGACAGTTCTAGAGTGTTAGCTGCGTTAGGTGAGTGGCGTACGCGACGGAAGACTGGCCAGCATCCTGAAAATTGCGTCTGTTAGTGCGTCTGTTAGTGAAAGGCTGCCAGTAGTTTCTCTGGCTCGCTGTTTGGCTTACAGCGTAGTAAATTTATGACTCAAAGTATGAAATATGAATACGTATTTTGTATGTTTAAAACATGAAGTTATTTACACTACAGAGCCCAAATTCAGCATTTTATATAATAATTTCAGTAGTTTTATATGTTTTGCATCTAGATTTTTAATGGGAAGCTATTTCTAGGCCAATCGGCGTATTGCCGAAAATATATATTGTCCTATGGTGTGACTGGCTCATAGTCAGTGTGAGCTGGTGAAGACGTCGTGAACAGGGGGGTGGCGCCGAAGCGTGAAACGGGGTTAAGTACTTAGGGCTTCGTGCGCCGACTGAGTTCTAGGAATAGCTTCCCCTGAGCCTAGGGACTGAAATGAGTTAGGTTTTTACTCGTTTTCCTCTTTTTGTTATATTTGTTACTTTGGCCTCCAATAAAAGTTATTAATTTGGAAAGTTTTGTGTCGTCTCCAATTTTGACTGTGTGTTGGGTGTTTTGTAGGGCTTTGCAGCTATTTAGGGAATTTAGGGAAAACTGAGTTTTAGGCCGTTTGTTACGGTCTTCAACCGTTAAATCACGTTCCGCTGGGCTCGGGCGCACGGTCACTTTTCGCCCTCGTGCCCTCGCCTTTTGAGCCTAAATCCTAAAAGTCCCGTGGTTCGTGGTTTAACATAAGCGCTAAAGCACATTGTAAATAGGTAAACCATTTCAAAAATCTGCTGCGCAGCAAAATCTTAGGTAAACGGTGTAGCTTATAATATGACAGTGAGTGACATGGCTACTAAAACGTAACGCCAATCTTACGGTAAACCCCACGAAATCAAGACACCACCAATTTTGTGCTGGTGGTATGCTAAACGAGAGGAGGTACCCCCCGCCTGAAAGCAAGACACTTCCCTGATATAAAATGGGGTCCTCCCTATAATTAAGTACATCTCGGATTTGAAATCAAGGCGTAAACTTGGGTATTTCGGCCGGAGCATCGTTCTGGCCAAGTAGCTAGAATAGGGAAGAGCTTCATACTTTCGCCTATTATGTAGTGTTGGTGCAGTCCATCGTGAGCAGCAAACGGAAGCAGTATGGCCGGCCGGCCAAAAATTTAGGCCGGTCACAAACACTAAAAAGTTAAGTTTTAGTTAAAATTGCAAAAAGTGCATTTTAACGCATTTCAAAAAAATCGAAAATGTCCTGCCAGAAAATATTTTCCTCTCGGTAAATACCGTGAGATGATGATATCTAGCAATTTTGTTACAGCACAACTGGCAACGGTACTGTAAATCTATTTTTGACGAACAAAACATAAAAATGACGACAGGAGCAGGAGTTTAAAAATGAGGCCAGAATGAGGATATCCAATTCTCGAAAAATCCCTGGTATTTCGGCACGGCAGCCATGCCATACTATTGAGTTACTGCGTTCTCCTTATGTAGATGTATAATGTAAATACTTAATATAATTTGAGATTGTACCTCATATGTTTTCGGCTGCACGTAGTTTGTAAAAAAATGGAAACCAAAAGTGACTGAACCTGTCTGTCCTCAAGATCACGTCAATACAACATTTTTCTAACATAGTGAAACAAAATATCTGAAGGGTTGATTTCTATTGATTGCCGGTATCAACAATGACAACAGAAATTTGCTGCCGTCATCTGTTGTGATCGGCCGGACTGGTGCTGCACGAGGTTGACATTTCCACGATGAGAAATAGTCTCTTTACACTCCAACATTACACATTTACAGCGCGCATATCAAAAACGCAATTTGGCAATGTTTATTTCATTATTTTAAAGTCTCTCCTTCGTGCAATGATCACGTGAGGCACTGGTTTTGCATTGCTTTGCTGATGCAATAATTGCCACGTAGCAGCAAGCCAAGCCAGGAGCTAAAGTTTCTCCATCATGTTTACCGAAATTATAAGATTTATGCCTCAGACGCTAAAGTCGCACATTGCCGAATTGTTAGAAAATTACACACACACACAGTAGGGCTTCTTTATTTGGTACTGTAAAAGTCAAGGGGAGAACTCCGACAGTTTTCTGAAATTACTTCGCTCTAATTCTCTCCCCCTTCCGTGTGTTCCCTAGGCTTGCCCGACGAGAACGGTCGGTTTTTCCTCTCTCTCTCCCCGACAGCCAATTCTCCCGGACGGGTATGTTTTGTACGTAAAACGTAGGGAAATATTTTGAGGCGCTTGGCGCATTTTATTATTTTTGTGAGTTCTCCCCCATCATGTTTCGTCCCTAAATCTCTGCCCACTGTTCTGTTTTTAATATTTCGTCTGCCCCGTGTCAGTAAATTGCCAAATTTTAGGCTGTTGTGCCGTAAGGCTAGCCTAGAGTAGTCTAGTGAGTTAGTGCCGGCCGTAGTCAGGCCGTGTAGGCTTTGTGGTTTCCCCATCCGCCTGTAGTGAAACGGGCCTGTCACTTGAGTATTTTCCAGGCGACTGTTCCGTAAAACCTAGCTCGAAGCTAGGCGTTATTCGCTGAATTGGGTGACGTAGGCGACGGTCAAAACCTTTGCTAGCGCTCTGCGCATTTTCTACTTGCCTCCATTAGTCCCCCAGTTCAGGGTTTAACATCTGGCGACCGTGACAGGACCATTTCACGCAGGAAGTTTGGCGGAACCACGCCTAAGCCTAGCCAAAATTTGACTCAAAATTTTTGCCTCCCCCCCCCCTGAAACTTATGATTTTCCGGCGTTACACCGGTTATACAGAACACTGGGCATAATTTGGCACTCCCCCTCCCTGTTGTTAGTAAAATTTTGAAGAAAAGATTTTTCAGTGGTCTGGCTTAGGGCCGCGGAACGATTTTTGCCAGGATCTGAGCCTGGCAAAAATCTAGGTAGATAGGTAGGAAAAGGCCCGGGAAAGGTCAATAGGGCCTCTACTCAAAAGATAGGCCACTAAGGAAAGTGTAGAATTAGGTCCCCCTAAATTTTGAAGTAAATTTTTATTTTTCCCGAAACTCCGAAAATCCCCCCCCCCCAAAAAAAATTTGGTAATTTTCGACCCGTAGTTTTTTCGGAGCACATTTTTCTGCTCCGAGACCTAAATTTTTGGATTCCCCGTCACATTTTTACCCCAGGAAAAATGTTTCCCCCCCAAATTTCTCAAAATTGAATTTTTCCAGGCATTTTTCCTAAGCCTGGATTTTTGAATTTTTTGGGCATTTTTGAAAGTGCCCATAGAATTTTTTTGGCCCTCGGGGTTAAAAACAGACCCCAGAATCGAATTCTCCGACCCCTAAAACCCCCGGGAAAAATATATTCCCGTCCTGAATCGCCCCCAAAATTTTTTCCCGAAAATAACTCGGGACCCCTAAGACTGAGACGCTCGCTCCGAGAGTCTCACAAAAATAGCCCAGGCTTAGGCTATTTTTGACAAAATTGCTTACAATAAACGGCAGTAAAATCACTGCCTGACCCCTTTCCAGCTCTCCAGAAAGTCCCAGGAAAAACGGTTGAGTTTTTCCTGAAAAATTTAGCAAATTTTTCCAATTTTTGAAAAATGACCATTTTTTCGGATTTTTTATAAATTTTTCAAATTTTTGCTTTTCTTTCGGATTTTTTGCATCACCCCCCTCATCAGCACCCTCACCCGCAACTTTTTGGAAGGTTTCAGCCAGAAATTCTGGCAATTTCAAAAATTTTGGCCAAGATAGACCCCAAGAATAGCAATTTTTCGTAATTTTTATTTTTTTTAATTTTTCAGTTTGGGTGAATCCCCAGGCTTTTTCCAGTTAACACAACCACCACACTAGTCCCCTTCAACTGCCCTGAAAGTTTCAGCCAAAAATTTTAAGGATTTTTTATTTTTCAGCAATTTTTCAAAAAAACGATGAAAATCGCTAATTTTTCAAACTTTTAGGTATATAATTGTTCCCAACGGCCCCCCCTGTTTCTAATTTTTATTTTAAAAGTTGCGGACAGTCTCCTCGCAACTTTCCTGAGCGCGCCAGTTGTGGAAAACGGCGCTTTGAAATTTTTTCCGGCTAAAAACCCGGAAAAATAGCAAATTTTTGGAATTTTTGAGGGGGCCGTTTTCGACCCTTTAGCCCTATCCCCCCCAAATTTTTGATATAACCCAAATACGGGGACCCCCCAGAGAACCTTTGACCGAAGTCCCGGCCCTCGAATCTAAAAATTCGCCAAATTCGGGCCAAACTAGCATTTTTGCAATTTGGGGTCATTTTTGCCCCATTTTTGACATATTTTGCCCGCTCCTGTCCCCCACGGTCATCCTAGGGTAAAAATAACCCCGAATTTAAGTCCAGCGCACCGAATTACCCCCCTGACAACCCCATTTCCACGGAAATTCCTATTTTTTCGAAAAAATTTTTCGAAACCCTTCATTTTTGGGCTCCATAGTATATATTGGCCTGCAACTCTCCCAAAACTTCAGATTTTCTTCGGAAACCGCTCTGAAAAGTTGCGCACGGGTCTGGGTCAACTTCTGATCCAGAAATTCTGCACGAAAAACCGGTTTTTCACAAAAAAACCGGTACGGATACCCCCACCCCCCCCCTACACAAGGGATTTTCGGATTTTCACCTTTCCCGGGTGAAAATAGTTGCTCATTTTTGCTGGGAGTAACAGTATATACTCCCAACGACCTAATTCAACTACTGATACCAAAATTGTGACGAATTTCGAATTTTCCAAAATTTTCCAAATTTTCTATATTTTTGCTTATTTTTCATATTTTTGTGTAAATTTTTGTATTTTCTTCCATTTTTAGACGCGGTGCAGCACCCCATAGTGCAATTTTCTAAGGGGAAGTGCTGCCCAAAAATTTTTGCGCCTCAGACTTAGTTATTTTTCCAGTACGGAAGGAGTATATACTGTACGACCTTGATCCCCCCCCTGTTTTTGAGTTTGTTAGAAGTATATAACGAGGGGGACTTAACCCGGCCACTCGTTTCCTGTGTCCTTTTTTGAGAAACCGCCTGGTTTCGCTTGCTGGCTAAAAAATCTCTGTAATTCTGATCTCAGAACTTTGTTGAAACGTCAATTTTGAAATTTTAAGATACGAAAATTTCTCAGTATCAAAATTTTTGTTAGAAATCAGTGAAATATAGCCAAATCGACTACAGCGAACATTTCTAGCATAAAATTAAAGCGATATTTGCATTGATTTGCTAAAAATTGAATTATATACCATCTTGAAGCGAAATTTTGGTCATTTTAGTGGAAACTTGAAAATCGATATATCGATAAAAATAATCGATACTACGTTCGCAGCTAGATACTAAAAGTGACCTAATAGCTCAAAGGTACTGCACAGAAAGTTACAAGAAGCTACCATTTATATTCGCTGAGTATCAGGTCTTAATCCCTGACCCCAAATTTGCTCAATTTGTCAGTTTTCAATTTTTCTCTATTTTTGAGTGAAATGATGCATAGAACGCCGCCCCAAGCGAACCAGTCAATGGTTTCCAACCAAAATTTGCCTCCCCCCCAGCAACGAGTATACTTGCACCAACGGTACCTAGCGGGACGAACCCAGCTACACTCCCGGGAGCAGTAGGTAGACAGCCAGATTCCAACACCAATCCCCAACCCCAGAACCAACAGTATGTGGGCACCCCGACAGATTTTGAATATGAAGATGGGCCTCTGACACGAGCCAGACACGAGCGCTGGGTGCGCAATCGTCTAGAAAAGCAGAAATTGGGGACGGGTCGACCTCGAAATCCAACCAGACAGTTAGACCAAATTGGGGTGTCCTCGCAGATCGATCAGACACTAGCTCGCACTCCCCCCCGATTGGAGCTGAACGCGGGTACCCTCCAGACGCCCTTGGTGCAAGGCGCATTTCAAAATAGTGGTCAAACCTCCCCCCAAACTGAA